>VBRH01001805.1:3198-13445 GCA_014578085.1 Cardamine resedifolia
TTTTTCTCTTTATGTTTTTTTTTTCGGTGAAGATTTTTTTTTTCTTGAAGTTGCAACAAAAAATCGAGAGGTTTTTTTTTTTTGTTAAATAAAATAAAATCGAGAGTTGTAAATTTTATCCGTCTTAATTCTTAACCTACATTACATGATCACTCACGCTGTACGCAAAATATATTTTTATGGATTACAAAATATTCAAATTTGAGCTAATCCACTATTTGACTATTTCCAAGATTCTCTAAACAAAATAATTTCAGTAATATTTACGTATATATATTTAGAATTGAGATTTATGGTGATTGAATTTTCATTTTTATACACAGTATTATAGTGCTTTTATTCATATAATTTTATACAATTGAAGCATAACATGAATGATATTAGTATTACTCTTATTCCACAAAATTTTATAAAAAAAGTTTTACAAATAGAAACTACCAAGCAAAGTGTTAAGATGTGTTGAAAAAAGTTGAAGACAATGTTTTGAAAACCGGACCGGACATCGACTCGGCATCATCGTTGGATAGCTGGTCAGACCGGTTCAACTGGTCGAACCGGGTTTTTGAATTTATATTTTAATTATATACTTCGGGAATAATGCCACGTGGAGATCATGTGGTAATAGTTGTTACGCAGGATCATCAAGGACGAACCAAATTGAAGAAAAATATGGAATCGAACTCCACGAGAGCTCGAAAATACGAAGTGACCACCAGTTCGAGGTGAAGTAGTGAACACTTGTAAGGGTTCGAAGACGATGTAAAAACCCAAAGAAAGCCTAATTGACTCGAGAATAAGACATTATGATGATTAAAAGTATAATCAAAACGGACACATTTAAGGTAAATCATGGAGTTAATTAACAACATTTAATTCTCAATCTTGTATAAATATACCCCTAAACGCTTCGTGAGGGGGGGTCGGATCTTGATCTTTTCAATCATTCTTGAGCAATAAACATTTGATCTATTTTTCTATTAATAAAAAAACACAATTTCCCTTTCAAGTTATTTTCTATATTTTGGGTGTTGGATCCAGTATCCACATTTTGGCGCCGTCTGTGGGAAACAATAAGCCTCAAATTCTAAGCTCCCTATCCAAATCTAAATCATGTATGACGAAGTCAACATCCCCGGTGCCCTCAAGAAGCTTCTCAAAAGCACGGCGACCTTGACTACCAAGATTACCAACATAGAGAGTGATATAACGACGATGAAAGCCGCTCAGTTAACTCTAAGTAAATCTAACACAAATTTATCCGCTCGTTTGGAATCTGTGATTGCAGGAACCAACTCTATGAATGCCCCTCGGCATTCACTTTTTCATCCCCCGGAGTCCGCAACTCTCAGCAATATGGATTCATGCATCTTCTGCGGAAGACCCAGTCGACGGAGTACATGCCGAGCACATTGACGATAATAACGAGCCGACGGGTGAGGGGAACGAGAACCTCCTAGCAGAGTTCGTTAAGCACTATCACCAATAACAAGGCAAAGGCCAAGCCTCAGAGTAGCCCAATGAAAAGCAGCGAACCGTCGAGTTCACTTCATTGGGAGGTTCAAAAGGAAGGAACGATGTTATTAACGGCGGATCTAAATTATGCCGTGATACCATTATATCAATCAAGCAACATAAAAAGCTGGAAGTGATGGAAGTAAGCAAGGGGGCTCAACCAATCAATGATGTTGCACCCATAGTATTCGAAGAAATTGAGACTCAGAGCCTCACAAAACCGCATGATGATACCTTTGTGATTACTTTGGACGTGGCCAGTTACGTGGTGGAGAGGTTGCTGAAAGTCTGTTCAATCTGGGAAGTAAAATACCCGGATTTGCTCGCAAACCCGGTGGTGGTTAAGAAGAAAAGAAGGAGTTGGAGAGTATGCGTCGATTTTACAGTCATCAACAAGGCCTATCTGAAAGACACTTTCCCACTCCCCCCACATTGATCGACTGGTAGAGTCAACCGCTGGGCACGAACTTTTAAGCTTTATGCATGCTTTTTGGGGGTACAACCAGATCAAGATGAATCTAGACGAGCAGGAAAAAACTTCGTTTATAACGGACCGAGGTATCTACTGTTATATCGTAATGCCTTTTGGTTTAAAGAATGCAGGGGTAACTTACCAGCACCTTGTCAGTAAAATTTTTAGCACTCACCCAGGAAAAACGATGGAGGTTTATATTGACGACATGCTTGTAAAATCCCTTAACAAAAGCGAGCACGTGAGCTATCTTGAACTATGCTTCAACATTTTAAATGGGTTCGGAATGAAGCTAAATCCTGCGAAGTGCACTTTTTGGGTGCTATCGGGAGAATTTCTCGGCTATATAGTCACAAAGCGAGAGATATAAGCAAATCCGAACCAAATTGATGCGTTCCTAATGATTTCATCACTAAGAAGCGTAAAGGAAGAACAGCGACTTACGGGACGAATAGCTGTCCTTAACAGGATTATTTCTCGATCAACGGATAAGTGCCTCCCTTTTTATCAGCTTTTAAAGGGAAATAAACAGTTCATGTTGGATGACAAGTGCGAGGAGGCTGTCACAAAACTCAAAGCATACCTAAGAACACCTCCAGTGTTGTCCAAGCCAGAAGATGATGAGAAGTTGTACCTTTATGTTTTCGTTTCCGAGCACGCAGTTAGCAGGGTGAAAGTTTGGGATGACACAGGCGAGCAGAAACCAATATATTATGTCAGCAAGAGTTTAACAAGCCCGAAAACTCGTTACTCAACAATGGAAAAGTTAGAACTCGATGTCGTTATGTCTGCGCGCAAACTACGACCATATTTTCAGACTCACCCTATGGAAATTCTCACTTCCTAGCAGTTGTGTGCAGTATTGCACGGACCCAGCTAGTCCGGGCGTCTAGCGAAATGGGCAATAGAGCTCAGTGAATACGATATAGAGTACAGAAGTCAGACCAACGCCAAGGCACATGTTCTAGCAGACTTCCTAACAAAGGTTCCGGCTACAGTATCATCGGAAGTAAAGGAATACCAAACATGGAGGCTCCACGTAGATGGATCGTCATCCTCCCACAGATCTGGAGTCGGCATTAGGCTAGAAACTCCAACTTCGTAAATCATCGAACAGTCATTTCAATTATTATTGCCAGCTTTGAACAATGAGGCAGAATATGAGGCTTTGATAGCCAGTTTTCGTTTAGCAAGCAAAATTGGGGCATGTGAGATTATTGCACATTGCAACTCGCATGTTGTAGTCAATCAAGTTAACGGAGATTATGAAGCAAAAGAAGCGTGAATTGAAGCCTACCTCGAAGTTGTGAAGAGACTTGCCAGGGAATTTGATATGTTTGAGCTCGTCCGAATCCCTCCAGCGAAAATACCTCGACGGATGCATTTGCATCACTGGCATCTACTTCGGATCCGGACTTAAAAAGAATACTCCCAGTGGAGTGTATCGAGACTCGAAGTATACATGTCGAGAACGACATTATGGCCATCACTATTCTCAGCTTCGCCTGCAAGGCATAAACGATGCCCTCGCACAAAGAACAAAGAAACTAAGGCACGATCAAGAAAGCAAAGGAGGTATAATCCCGATAAATCTTTAGTTCCTGACTGGCAAGAGGTTTCGGAACAACAAGAAGTTATGGCTCTTCATCCTAATCCAGAACACTAGCCAAGACCGCATGGCGTACATGGTGATATTAATCAAGACAATGCTAACAGTGAAGCGACTCCCACAGAAGTTTCAGAAGCCGAGTTACGACCCGATGACGATCAGATGCCGATACGCGAGCTCGAACCAAACCAGGGTTCGTGCTCGACAGAAGAAAATCCCAAGCATACAAGGGGCCCGAATGTGATTCCGACTCCCAGGTCCTATGAACAAACATGTAAGAATACCGAAGATAGTTCCGCCGACGAATGGGGGATGATTGGCAAAATCCAATAATAGAGTACATCCGAAGTCGAGAGCTTCCGCGCGACAGGTGGCAAGCTCAAAAGTTAAAAATCACCAGTGCACAGTATTGCTTAATAAAGTAATCATTGTTCAAAAGAGGGGTGAGGGATCCATACTTACTATGTATTCATGGGCCCGGTGTGGAAGCCATCATAAGCGAAGTCCATGAGGGGTTGTGCGGAAGCCACTCTTGGGGATATACCATGGTGTTCAAAATTTAAAGGATTGGCTACTACTGGCCGACCATGATAACGGACTGCTCAAGATATGCCCAGAGATGCGTGAAATGTCAGCAGTACGCTTTGTTTATTCACCAACCTTCAGAGCTGCTCTCATCGGTCATAGCCCCATACCCGTTCATGCGATGGTCAATGGACATAATCGTGCCCATGCATTAATTGATCCGAGGAGTATAACACCTCCTCGTGTTGACAGATTACTTCTCGAAGTGAATTGAAGCAAAAGCGTATCCATCAATTAAAGACTCGATGGTCAAGACATTCCTATGGAAAAATATCATTTGCTGGAATGGGTTAAACCGGATCGAACGGGTTAAACTGGTCCAAACCGGTCAACTCTTGTCAAAATTCAACTCTGGTCAACGGTCAAAGTCAACCGTCAACCGGTAAACAGTCAACGATCAACAGTCAACTCAATCAACGGGCGAGTCAACTCGGTCAACCGGCAAGTCAACCGAGTCACCGGCGAGTCACCGGTAAAGTCGCTGGAAAAGTCCACGCGCGGAGATGGAAGCCGGCACAAGACGGCGCGTGGCGGGCGTGAAGCTCACTTGCCCGGCTTTTGCCGGTGCCTAGAGGCGCGTGGAGAGGCAGACGGTGGCGGCGCTTGGCTCTCAGGACTCGTCTCGACGATACCCTTCTACTGGTGGCCTCGAATCTGCGAGATACAACACGGTTGAGGAGATCAGACGGTTTAAAGATTCAGACCAAAAATTAGAAGACTTTACCGGGTGATTTTGGCGGTAACTTCAACTGGAGAGTTGATGGGAAGGTAGATCCAGTTACCGCTACATGGTGGCTTTGACAAAATGGCTCGGGTTTGGATTTGCCTCAGGATTTCCGCAGCGGTTCGACGCATTGCGCTTTATGAAAAATGAGGGGGGGGTGGTGTTTAATTTATAGCAAAAATTGATGGGCTTAAAAAATCGAATGGGCCTTGGACCTTGGGCCTCCGAAAATTGTTAATGGTCATGAGCCTTGGGGGTGGGACTATCACAGTTACTAAGAGAATGAGAGAATTTGTAGAGAGAACAAGAGAATACTTAGATTGATTTACAATGAAGGTTACAATGCCCTTTTATAGAAAACATATGACATAAACGTTCATCCTTAAAAGATGGATGAATGGGACACACTCATCCTTAAAAGATGGATGAGTAGGAAAAGAGGGATGAGTGGGAGGATCCACATTAATTTGAATTTCCTTCTAGAAGACATTTATGGGCCTTGATAACATGAGCCTCATCTCATCTTCTAGAAGTTATCTAAAGGCCTTGATAGCATAGGCCTCATCTCCTCACCATGAGCCTCGGCCTTATAAGGTTGGTATGGACGGTATCATATGAACGGTAAGATCGAGTCTTGATAGGCTTGATCAATACTTACGGCAGGATAACCCTCTTTCCAGTCATCTCTTCGTTCTGGCCATGGAAGTTTTTGCAAACCTTTTAAACTCTAGATACAGGACTGGTGCAATGGGCTATCATCCCTTGGGGCATAATCCATAAACTTCACACCTCTCATTCGCTGATGATGTGATGATCTTTTTTTATGGTAGATCTTCATCCTTGAAGGGAATTGTCAACACTCTTCATGACTTCTCCTCCCTATCGGGGCTTACCATGAACAGAGAAAAATCTGCTTTTTTCACAGTGGGGCTGAACCATGCAGAAACCCAACAGAACACTTCATTTGGTTTCCTCACAGGTTCACTCTCGATAAAGTACCTTGGCCACGTTTTATGCACCGTAAGCTAAAAAAATCATAGTATTCCCCTTGTATTGACTCAATATCAGCTCGCTTTAACAACTGGACAGTGAGAGCTCTTTCTTTCACATGAAGACTTCAGTTAATTTCTTCAGTTATATACAACACCATCAATTTCTGGTTATCCGCTTTCCAACTCCCGAAAGGATGCCTGAAACATCTAGGGAGCCTTTGTAACAGATTCTTATGGTCATGGAATATCACCAGTCATGCAAGAGTCAAGGTGTCTTGGTCAGAGGTTTGCTTACCAAAGTGTAAAGGAGGTCTTGGCTTGAGAAACTTAGTAATCTAGAACAAAACTCTGAATTTGAAGCTTGTTGTGGATTCTCTTCAAAAGTAGTGGGTCTTTGTGGGTTGCATGAAGCAGGGAGCATAGGCTCAAGAAGTCGAGCTTCTGGACTTCTAAGCATAAGGCTAACAACTCTTGGCTTTGAAAATCTCTTTTAAACATCATGCCTCTTGCTAAATAATTCCTAAGATACTCTGTTGGGGATGGGAAAACCTGCAGCTTTTGGCATGATCGTTGGTTATCTACAGAACCGTTAATCGACATCACAAACATACACGGCCCAAGATTAACTGGTATTCGATGGTAGAGTTCAGTTTTGGATGCTTGGCGCCTGGATTCTGTCTTATACTAGAACAAGATCATAGCCGCTGAAGCAAATCAGAGATCTCCTGCTCAGTACTAACCTCCCTATGGATTCCTGAGGCCCGGATGAGTACACATGGTACACTAATCGCTCTGCTGGTATCTCTTTCAGCACAACTAATACTTGGGATCAGCTCATACCTTCCTCCACTCCGGTTACATGGTTAAATGCAGTTTGGTTCAAAGGTCACGTGCCCGAACACGCTTTCTCTTAATGGGTTGCTACTAGAGACCGACTTCCGGTCAGATATCGCCTTGTTACATGGGGTATTGTGATGCAAGATTGGAATCATTCCAACTTTAGATCACTTGATGATCAAGAGATTCCAAGCTTACCACGTGGAAGGTGGAGATCTAACACGATGGCGGACGCTTCTCTCTTGTCGGATCGATTCAAGGGGAAATGATGGATAAAGGGGGTGATTGACTCACTCAGTCGGTGAACGAACAAGGTTGTTTGAATCACACAAACAACCAAATCCGTGGCTTCAAGAGAATGAAAGTGAATCGCTCACTTAGACTCTAATGAAATAAGAACAACACAAAGAACAAAATTTTTTATTACTTTCAAAAATTCAACGGTCACTTTACAAATGGGGACGAACTGAGCTTATATAGGCTCGAAAATAATGTTATCCTAATGTTCTAAAAGTTCAAACAAATAAACAAATGATTTAAATTTAATGCATATGGCCGTTGGACGAGATTGTGGTGTATCGGCCAAATAAGGAAATAACCGTTAGCTTGAGTCTTGAAAGCTTAGACATGAATATATGATGTCTTGGGACGTCCAGGTTCATTGAAAATGTGTTCAACTCGCAGCAGTAGCAAGGATATAGCCGTTGGAGAGTTATGACACCAAGTGTGAACATCTTGAATGCGCTTGGGTCTAAATAAGGTAAGTCCGTCCATGTGTATCTCCAATTGATCCTCTGCATTTTGGTGGAACTAAATATGTATTTTAGAGTGTCTGGTTGATGGGGAAGGTCTCCTGGTCGCCAAAGATATATTTGAAGTCTCCTAAACCCTGAAGGTTCCAAACAAGGCAAGCCGAGGATCCGTCGGTTTAGAAATTGAATAAATTTCTCATATAAACCATTTTTGACATGACTCCAATTCTCTCCGTGCCTCTGATGAGTTAAGAATACAAAATACATCGGTTCATAACTAAATTCTTCCTGGTTTGGTCGCAATCCTCCAATGAGTGCCCGTAGGTCCAAATCGGGTAAGTTGGGAATAACCCTACTTGAAAACTTAATAACTCCTTCATATGAACTCTGAATTGAATGATTCCAGTTCGTAGCGTGATATTGGTGATCTGAGAATGTTTTCCAAGTAGTCTCATGCTCTGAATCTTCGTGGTTGAGCTGTAAGGCATCGAACAATGGCCCTATGTCTGCTTCCGCTTCACTAGTTGGGTAGTCTCAAATCGCCCAGTTTGTAAATTTGATTCTGGTTTTTCCCGAGCTCCTATTGATCCAGTTCCACTTCTCTGTGAATCTCTGATGGGTTAAGTTTCTGTAAAACTTTGTTTTGTTGCTTAAGTCCTCCTGGTTCGTTTTGTAGGCTCCTTGGAAGGCACATATGTCCTGGCTGGGTTCTAGTCGGTTATCAAATACGCTTTGATGGAGTTCTGATACAGCTACTGGTCTAATGACCACATCATACCCTCTCTCTTCAAGAATTTTTGCCCTCAAAACTTGAAAACCTGCACATAGATAAGTCAAGTTAGTATTTTGAAGCGTTTGAGGGTTTAGAAGCTTACCTTTGATTTTAACTAGTAATTGTGCATCTGGTGGTTCTTCTTTGAGCAGCATAGTGTCTACGACACTCTCTTCCTTCTTGGAAGAAGGTTTGAACAGCATTGGTGGTAGATCATCTTGATTCTGCTTTTGATCGAAGAACATTTTCTTCGTTAGTGCTTCTTTTTGGTCCGTTTGTATCTCTTGCTCAATGGTTTGCGATGAAACAATTTCTTGTTTCTCATTGACTTGTGGATCATGTTTTGGGGCTGGTTCATCTTTTTGCAACACTAGCTCCTTTTCCTCACCTTTATCTGTAGCAGCTACCTTTGACAAAGACAAGTGCATTATACTAGAATTAGAAAGTTTAGAATCTGATTGAACTAGACTATCACTTGTTTTAGGTGAAACATGTTTCAGTTCTAGTGGTGTGGGATTTAATATTTTTCTAGTTGGGCAAGTTGCAGCAAAATGACCTCTTTGATGACATCTATAACAAATTACCTCTTTTGACTTAGAGAACTTAGAAGACTTACCTTAAATTCCTTTTTCATGTAGTTGACGAAATGGCTTCACACTCAGGTGTGTAGCTACGGCTTGGGGATTTAACTTTGGCTTCTCCTCCTTTGCTTGAGTGGTTGAATTAGACTCAGTCTTCTCCATTAGAGTAGGTGTGGACGTTCTCTTTGGCTTAGGGCTGTAAGCATCATTGGATGTAGTCTTTGGGTTTGAGCTTGTTACTAGAATATGTCTTCTTGGCTCGGGATTGGTGTAGACTTGGATGTTGTATTGGCGCATGTCACTAGCAAACTCCACGAACTCTTTATACAAGAGTTGATGCATCTCTTCCCAAGAAGAGTCTGGTTCATCATACTCAAGACGAATGTATACATCTTGTTCCCAATGCCTAAATGTATCTTTGGTTAATGTATCCTCCGCATAACTTGTCTTCTATTCCTCCGTAATTTTGTTAGATGAAAGCCAATCTTCCATGTCTTGTTCCCAACGCAAATAGGCTTCTGGTCCTTGGTGATGGCCTACAAAGTTAAGGTAATAGGATTCATCTCTTCCAGCCTCACTTATGTCTTCTTCCTCTTCGGCGTATTCTTCTACGAAATAATCTCTTCCAGCCTCACTTTTGACTTCTTTCTCTTCAGCAGTTTTTCTTGATATTGAGAGTTAGATTCTTCTTGGTGTTCCTCCTCATGATCTGAGTAAGGAATCTCGCACCATGGTCTAGTTTCTTCCTTACGTTCTAAATCAGTACCAAAACATGCTTCTGTTTCAGCCTCATGGTTCCATGAACCTTCACGGTGTGAGTTGATTTCTTCTAAACTGAGTTGTGAGTCAGTTTCTTCATTGCTTTCTTCTTCTTGATACCATTGTTGGTGGTTGTTGTGATGCGAGTAATCAGGTGGTTATGGCACAACATCGGACTCGCTCTCGTTGCTAGGATTTAGATGTTCATCTCCTGGCCATGGCGGTGCATCATAATCGTCTTCTTTGTCAGACCATCTGTAACACCCGTGTCCTGGAAAAAAATGGGAATTGTATTTAGCATCCGGTTAATTTTGGTTTAATTGACGGGTTTTGGTTTAGTGAACCAATTAAGGTTTGGGGGTGTTAATTTGAGATTCCCAAAAGTTAGGAGTTGATTGGATTAAATGAGAAACTTGAGTTGAGTGTATTTGATCGATTGAAAAGGAAGGGGCTATTTTTGAAAAGATTAGAGTTTATAAGCGTGTTCTAGCAATTTTGCAAAAGATGGAGAAACCCTACGCTAGCGTTTCTTCAACCCGACGCCTCACGCCTCATGCCTCACACCTCACGCCTCATGCCTCACACCTCACGCCTTAAGGATCAGAAATCGTGGCACCAAGCTTAAGCTGAGTCGGTGATTGTGAGCGAGGGA
>VBRH01001807.1:0-13503 GCA_014578085.1 Cardamine resedifolia
CAAAACATGTGTGTCAGCGATATTTTAAAAAATGTTTTACGTGTTTCTTTTCAAAAAGAGAGAAGCAAAAATCTCTTGAAGCGGTGGTCTACGAGTCATCAGGGCTTTGAAGCGGTGCAGGACACATGTGAGACGAGTGATCTTAGCCCTTCCAGCAACCAGGAGACGTGTCGCTGACATTTACAGGCGGGCCTCATATCTGGGCTTCAAAAGCGGGCTGGACATTTCCAATTGGCAGCCCATTGGGAAGCATGTCAAAAAAGAGGTGACGTGGACACTCTGAGGAGGCTCCAAACTCCCTCATTATATAGATAGATTGTGATGTATATCAATAATCGTGTTAACATAAAATCTAACATGCTAGTAAAATCATAAATTTGATCATTTACAATTATTTGATCGAGTACTTTTTTTTCCGAAGATATTTTTAAAAATTTCCTTGTAGACAATGTTTTTGACACCATCTCTTTCTTCATTATTGTCTTGCAAAATTGTTAACCCTTCAGGAGATGTGACTCTAGACAATGCGATGTAAAGCTGTCCATGAGTGAAAACAGGTCTTGGAGTATATGTTCTGCGAAAACGGCGATATCTCTCAGCAAACAGCTCGGATTAAGACAAGGTCTCTTTCTAAAAAAAGATAAGTCTTGGGGCTTTCTGTTGATAGGTTGTAAATTTCTTGGTTCCTTGTGGTTCGCTGGGAAACTGGTCTCGAAGTTAGCCGACCTAACAGTAACGGAGCTGTGTTTTCTTGTTTCGAACAGATTGCATATGTTGTAGAAAAACAGCGATAACTCTCAAGAAACAGCTCGGGCTGTGTAGAGGTCGACTTCTATGGAAAGCTGATGTCCGGGGCAATCCGTTGATAGGGAGACCACCACCTGGATGTTTGTAGTTTGCCCGGAAAGTGCCTCGCAAGAATGCTGTTCGGAGCTCCGCTTTATCGGTTCGGACAAACTATATGTTCCACGAGAACAACTATAACTTCCATGAAACAGCTCGGTCTGTGTAGAGGTCTCCTTCTATGGAAAGCTGACGCTCAGGGAAATCTGTGCATAGGTTGATCGCCAACTGGTACGTCGGAGTTCGCCCGGAAATTGCCTCGCAAGTTTGCTGTTTGGAGCTCGGCTTAATCGGTTCGGACAAACTATATGTTCCACGAAAACGACTATAATTTTCTTCAAGCAGCTCGGATAAAAAATATTGATGCAGCCAGTTTTATGTGAACCGTTGGGCGGTATAACACACTCTTCCCAACTTCGACTCACTTTTATGCGAACCGCTAGGTGGACTAAAAAAAGATTCCGAACTTGTAGTATATCCATGAAAATATGGAGCAAAGAAAATAAAGAGTACATGTTTGATATCACACATCTGTTGATATCAAGCTTATTGGTAAGTTTGATATCTGTAGCATTCACTGCACATGAACCAAAACAATATCAATCACCAACGCTTAAACCCAAATATTAACTCATCAGCAATGTTCTCATCTGTTGGAACAAAACGAGTCAACACTACAATTAGAAGAAACGCACCTGACCAAAAATGATCCCCAAAAGAGCTCAACGAATCCTTAAATCCTTATGGTCCGTCACGATCTGCTCCTCTGACAACGAAGAGGAGCGACCGAAGCAATATGAAAATCTAATGGAACAGGCTTCATTATATACAGCGAATGGAACAGCCTTCATTATATACAACAAAAATCTCTTGAAGCGGTGGTCTACGAGTCATCAGGGCTTTGAAGCGGTGCAGGACACATGTGAGACGAGTGATCTTAGCCCTTCCAGCAACCAGGAGACGTGTCGCTGACATTTACAGGCGGGCCTCATATCTGGGCTTCAAAAGCGGGCTGGACATTTCCAATTGACAGCCCATTGGGAAGCATGTCAAAAAAGAGGTGACGTGGACACCCTGAGGAGGCTCCAAACTCCCTCATTATATAGATAGATTTTAAAATAATTTAATATTTTCTATAAATTCATACACTTCTTAGGCTATAAATTGTGTATCAGAAAAAGTGAATACAATCAATGAAAATGTCATTCATGAATATGCACTTGCTCTACATGAATATGTGTGTCATTCATACACATTTTATGATGTTCAAAACTTATTTTGAAAAGATAATTTAATGTTCTTCTATAAATTCATTCACTTCTTAGGTTATTAATGATGTAGCAGAAAAAATGCATTCAAGCAATGCATGTGTTTCTCTTGCCATTAATGCACTATTCAACAATTATCTTTTTGTAAAAAGTAGGAAAAATACATGTAGACATGTCCTACATGAATATGAGTGTCGTTCATCCTTATCTTGTGCATTACAAAATTAATTATATAAATATTTTTTTTAAATAATGTAATTTTCTTCTATAAATTCATAAGCTTCTTAGGCTATGAATGGTGTAGCAGTGAAACTGCAAACAACTAATGCATGTGTTACTCTTGTCATTATTTCACCACTCAACATTTTTTTCTTTTTTTTCAAAATTTATTAGGAAAAAGATGTCGCTACAAGAAAAACTATGAAAAGCCACAAATTAGACACAAAAAATTCGTTGCTATGTTAATTTAGTTACAAATTAGACACAACTTAAAAAAAAAACAAAAATTGTAGCTATTTTGTGACAAATTTGTGGCTATATAGCTACAAACAAAATTTTGTAACTATTTGTGGCAATATAGCAGCAAATAGCCATAAAAATCTTAGTAGCAAAATAGTTACAAAATATCTACACTTATCGTGGCTATATAGCTACAACCCAAAATTTGTGGATAGTTATGGCTATATGTGGCTCGGGTTTTTTTGACTAGTTATGGATATCATGTCATTTATGATAAATATATTTTGAAAAGATTAGCCATGACTAGCCACAAGCATATAGGAATAGGCTACATACGAATTTGTGGCTACTCGTGTATATTTTTAATTTTCTATAAAATATCTTAAAACTTTAGAATTTGTGGTTTTTTTAGCTATTTGTGACTAAATCTTAACTCTGAACCTAAAACTGAAATCTAAACCCTAAATCTTAATCTCAAACCTTAAACCTTAATCTTAAACTTAAATATAAACACAAATCATTAACCAAAATGTTTTTCTAAAAACCCTCAAACCCCTTATATCTTAACCCAACTCTATACCTAAATCATAACCTCAAACCTCATACCTTAAATTTTAAACTCGTTATAAAAATAAAGATTAAATATTAAACCTTTAACCTTTAACCAAAATCATTATATATATAGCCAATAATCAAAATCCAACACAATAATTTTGTGTATTAAAAAAGCATAAGAAAATACAAATTTTTAACATTCAAGTTAATTAATTATGTAACAAATAATCGATAATTATTTTAATTTGTCCATCAACATGCATTTGTGTTTCAATATCTAATACCTAAAAAAATCTAATATAGATTAGAGTTAGATTTTTCTATCAAAGGTAGAGTGTACTTAACACTTATAATTATTATTTATTTTACAAACAAGTGACGACAATACACAAATGGGAATGAAACTATAAAAAAAATGAAAATTTAATTCCTGGGTAAATATCTTGGTGAAAATTAAATGTGTTAGCCACGAGGAGCAACGATTTATTCGTGGCTATGTGAAATAAAATTTAGAGTGGCTTATTGGTTGTAAGATTTTTAAAGATTTAAAACTCTTCAAGATTTTACTGTTATTCAATATTGAATTTCCAAAATTTTGTTAAAGTATTGTGTTATTGGTTTAGATAGTTTTAAAACTTTGTTTACAATCATTAAACGTCATGTGTTATTGGATTGAAGATTTTAAAAAATTAATCAACGTCATGTGTTATTCAAACAAAATGAATTTAATTAACTTTATGATTAAATTAAAGTTTAGTGTTATTGGTTAATTGAGTTGAATGTTTTTGTTCATATAAAGACTATTTCAAAATATTAAATGTTGGATTGATATTTTCAAAGATTTTTAAAATATAATTTTGATAGTAATGTAATACACTTCCCGACAATTACAAATCTCAGTCTCCGGTGCAAAATATATTTATTGGTGCAACTTAACCCATCTAAGTGTGCAATGCTCAATTATTTGTTAATCAAATATTTCTAATGTTTCTGCTTTTCATGTATTGTATTCTATCAGATAGTTGATGAAGTAAATGTATGTAACACATTCATTAGTAAAGAGAGAAAAAAAGATACAAAGTTGACAAAAACCATGACTTCCGATCAAGAATAATTCACACAAAAGATAAATTAGTCATAAACATAAGGGCATTCTATGTAATATATTATGTACCCATAATAAAAAAATTAGACAATGAAAAATTCACAATTTATGACTCTGATGGGAAAATTATCAAGAAAACTAACCTAGCAACAAGCTAAAATAATTAGACAAATAATATATACTATCAAGTTATATATAAACAGAGACAAGCAATTTCTAGATTCAGACATAAGGAGTTAGCATGATAAAATAATTAGACGTGTATAAAAAATGATTCCTCGATGAAGGCTCCTTCCAACGATGAAGAGTTGACAACTTGAATTATTTCAGATGAATGTTTAAGAACAATAATATGTTTTTTATAAAAGATCAACGAAATATTTCACAAAATAAAAAGGGTAAGACACCAGCAAACAAATATCAATGATAATTATAAAGTTAACAAAACTCTACCATAGCATATTTTTAAAATCTGTGAAATAATAGAAAAATATTTGATAAATATAATTATATGTATTCAAAAGTATACATGAGTTAACAAATTTCCAATTATTATTGTCAATAAAATCTACCTAAATCATAATTGAATAAACCCTCTTTAGAAATTACAATTATTTCATTTCTCGGTGATATTTTAACACTTTAGAAAATTTTGGAGGGCAAAATATTTAAAACCCTAATAAAAAATGACAAAGGTATCAAAAGTAAGAGGGATAGGCAATGCACCAGGTTATTACTATAAACATATATGGATGGAAACTAACCTTTGCCAATCCAAAGTCTGCAAGTTTGACGGTTCTATTTCCGTCCACCAATATATTTGCACATTTAATGTCCTTTTTTCACATGAGATAAGAAAAGTAAGCAACCCAGGATATGCAGCTAATCAGATTCTTGGAAAAGAGAGATTACTACTCTAACCTTTGAATAACATCACTATCGTGGAGATATTTCAAACCATCAAGAATCTGTTTTGTGTACAAGGAGACTAAAGAGTCCAAAAGCTTGTATCTTTGGTAGAGTTTTAAAAGGGACCCTTGGGTTACAAGCTCAAGAAAGATGTACAAACTCGACTCGTCCTACAAGCAACAAAATGTGTTCTATTTTATGAGACAACTACAATTGAGAATAGGAAAGCTAGAACAGGATCATACCTTGGCCATGCCGCGATATCCCACAATATTCTGATGTTGAAGCTGATTAAGTAGATTTTATGACAATTTTGCTTATCGCAGAATGCCACTTGCTTTTGCAATGCCCCAACGATATTTTAGCGATGCATGATGTCAATTTTTATCGATTTGATTGAGGACATAACGGAGGTTTTCATGGATGATTTTTCTGTTTATGGATCCTCTTTCTCTGTTTGTCTTTCTAATCTATGTATGTTATTATAGCGATGCGACGAGAAACATTTTGTGTTGAATTGGAAAAAGTGCCACTTTATGGACAGAGACAGGATTGTTCTAGGACACAAGATTTTAGAGCAAGGGGTTGAAGTAGACAAGGCAAACATTGAGGTAATAATGAGTTTGTAGCCACCTAATTCTGTCAAAGGGGTTAAAAGCTTTCTGGGACATGCTGGTTTCTACAGGAGGCATTAAGGACTTCTCCAAACTTGCTAGACCTTTGACTCAGCTATTGTGCAAAGATGAGAAGTTTGACTTTGACAGTTCCTGACTTGAGGTTTTCCACACAATTAAATGAGCACTTGTCAGTATTTTCCAACCACTGGATTGGGAACGGCCTTTCGAGGTGATGACGGATGCTAGCGACTATGTAGTGGGAGCTCTTTTGGGACAGAGAAAAGATAAAAAGCTTCATGCCATCTACTATGCCAGCCGAACTTTTGATGATGCGTAATGCATGTTTGCTACTACTGAGAAATAGCTTCTTGCAATTGTGTTTGCTTTTGAGAAGTTCAAGTCATATCTTGTGGGGTCTAAGGTGATTGTGCACACTGACAATGTTGCTTTGAGGTATATTCTCACAAAGAAGGATGTCAAACCTTGATTGTTGCGTTGGATACTCTTGCTGCAGGAGTATGATCTTGAGATCAAGGATAAGAAAGGGATTGAGAATGGTGTTGCTGATCATTTATCTAGACTGCGTATAGAGGAAGAGGGTCTGTTTGACGATAGTCTACCTGAGGAGAACGTGTATGCCATCAGCATTGGAAATGCGTATGACCATTATGCACCTCCCCTCACCACCAAGCTTCATGAAATGTCTTTGTTTGGTGAGATTGCAAACTACTTAGGTGCAGAGAAGGAACCTGACAACTTTGTTGGATACATGAAGAATAAGTTCTTGAGAGACACCAGACATTACTTTTGGGATGAGCCATACTTGTATAAGCAATGCTCAGATGGTGTTTACAGGCGATCTGTTTTAGAGGAAGAAGTTCTAGGTATTCTCTTTCATTGTCATGGTTTGAACTATGTTGGACATTTTGCTACTTTCAAGACAATAGCTAAGGCTCTACAAGCTGGTTTTTGGTGGCCAACTATGTTTAGAGATGCTCATGCTTTTGTTTCTAAGTGTGATTCATGTCAAAGGCAAGGGAACATTATCAAAAAGAACGAGATCCCTAGAATTTTATTCTAGAATTTGAGGTATTTGATGTGTGGGGTATTGACTTCATGGGCCATTTTCCGTCATCTTATGGAAATGAGTACATCCTTGTCGCATTAGACTATGTGTCTAATTGGGTTAAAGCAATGGCTTCGCCGACTAATGATGCCAAGGTTGTCTTAAAGATGTTCAAATTTGTGATTTTCCCAAGGTTTGGTATACCTTGAGTTGTGATCAGTGATGGTGGATCCCATTTCATCAACAAGGTCTTTGAGAGTTTGCTGAAGAAGCATGGAGTCAAGCACAAGGTCGTCACTCGTTACCATCCGTAGACGAGTGGACATGTGAGATTTCCAACAGGGAGATCAAGAGCATTCTGCAGAAAACTGTGAACACAACACGGAAGGATTGGACCTTCAAACTTGATGATGCTCTTTAGGCTAACATGATTGCTTATAAGACACCGTTAGGAACAACCACATTTCATGTTTTCTATGGAAAATCATGTCACCTTCCAGTGGAACTCGAGTACAAGGCAGCATGGACTTTAAAGTTGCTGCATTTTGACATCAAACCGGCTTTTGGAAGAAGATTGCTGCAGTTGAACGAGCTGGAGGAGATTCTTCATATGGCATATGAGAACTCAAG
The DNA here is from genome assembly GCA_014578085.1 of Cardamine resedifolia. Lineage (NCBI taxonomy): Eukaryota > Viridiplantae > Streptophyta > Magnoliopsida > Brassicales > Brassicaceae > Cardamine > Cardamine resedifolia. Next base: position 7,453 of record VBRH01001807.1, read on the forward strand.
GATCTACAAGGAGAGGACTAAGGTCTACCATGACAAGAAGATCATTCATATGAACTTTGCTACAAATGATTATGTATTACTTTTCAACTGTCGCCTGAAACCTTTTCCTGGAAAGCTAAGATCACAATGGTCCGGTCCATTAACTATAAAATAAGTGAGACCGTATGAAGCATTGTTGTTGTTGGACATTGTAGGAGGTAAATTTTGGTTACTGGTCAACGTCTAAAGTCTTAGCTCGCTGATATTTAAATCGCTGAAGGAAACACCATTTCTCTCAATGATCCACCTCGAGCCTAAACGGCTTCCAAAGTCAAGCTAAAGACTTAAAACAAGCACTTAGTGGGAGGCAATCCACTGGTAAGTGTATATAATTTTGTCTTCCCTTTGTTTTCTAACTTTTAGTTATAGTTGCAGAGTATTTCTACAAGGAACCAGATCGATCGGTGCACATATGGATCGATTGATCCATTAAAGAAGAGAAATGTCGTCAAGTCTCAAATCGATCAATCTTTAGCTAGAACGATCAATCCCAAGCCGGATGGATCGATCCCAAGCTTGCTCGATCGATCCTAATTCAGAACGATCGATCTACGCGCACGAGCCAAATGCTGTGAAAACCAGATCAATCGATCCCGTCCCAAATAAGTTTTGCTTCGATTTTCTCTGTTTATTTCAGTCTAAATCGGTTTAAAATCACTTAAATCGAACCGAGAAACGTGTTAACATATACGCTGATGTGGCAGAGCTTAATACATGAGCGTCGTATCATATGTTTCCTAAAAGAGAGCGGTTCTCAACATATACGCAGGTAGAAAGTGATTTTGTCAAGATGGCCATCAATTCTTTTAGTCTGGTTGCTGGAATTGGCTCGATAAAGATCAGGACACATAATGGTAAACTCTGCACATTGAACGATGTCTGACATGTTCCGTCAATGGAGAAGAATTTGATATATGTGAGTTTGCTTGATATGATAATAGAGGGTTTAAATATTCTGAAGGAGATGGAGTTCTGAAAGACTGTCAAGGTTCTGATGTTGTTCTGAACTCTGTAAATCCTACATGAGTTCGCAGTTACAGGCCCAGTAGTTGCATCTTCAGAGATATACAAGGATAATATGACTAAGGAATGGCAAAGACTTGGTCATATGAGTGAAAGAGAGATGCAAGTTCTGTCTGAGGAAGACTTTTTGTGTTGCCAGAAGATCAGGAAGTTGCAGAGTGACAATGGTTTGATATTGTGCTCATCCATTTTCAGTCAGTTCTGTAAGGATGTAGAGGTTGTCCGACATCACACAGTTATGGATACATCACAGCAGCGTGGTGTAGTCGAATAACTGGATTAGACATTGTTAGAGAGAGCAAGGTGTATGCTCTCAAATGCTGGGTTGGAAAGGAGGTTCTGGGCTGAAGTAGTAAGCATAGTTTGTTACTTGATCAATTGTGGACCGCACACAAGTATCAGGTGCAAGACGTGTGCTGAAAAAGGGTCTCCAACAGAGAATTATAGTTATGACAAACAGGTGGAGACGCAGGAAGATGATCAGCAGAAACACAAATAGAGTCAAGAGCTACATGAAGAAGCTTGTCTGCCATAACCTAAACCACCAGAGGTTACACCATATGAAAATACACACCAGACTATCGCTCAAAATTGTATTAGAAGGATTGGAGTTGGACCACCTCAGAGATACAATTATGAGGATATGGTGGGCTTTACATTGCATGGACCAGAAGAGGTGGATACTGAGCAACCATCTATTGATAAAGAATTTATTTCAGGAACTGAGCCTGAGAAATGGTGTGCTGCAATGGGAGATGAGATGGAATCTCATCACATGAATCATACATGGGATCTGGTCACACAACCACATGGGAGGAATATTGTTACTTGCAAGTGAATTTTCAAGAAGAAGGAAGTTATATACTTAGCGAAAAGAGATAAGTATAAGGCTCGAGTTGTTGCTAGAAGTTTCAGTTAGAGAGAAGGGGTGGACTGCACAGTGGTCATACACACTTCCATCAGAGCGTTGTTAGGAATAATGGCGCATCAGGATCTGAAGCTTGAGAAAATTTATATGAATACTCAGCCAGCTGGTTTCCAACTTTATAGCAAGGAATATCACATATGCAAGTTGAACAAGGATTTGTATAGAATCAATCAGTCTCCCAGACAGTGGTACAAGAGGTTTGATAGATATATGATGAAGTTGGGCTACATCAAAATTGCCAAACATATATATGATGCTCAGAAATTGAAAGATTTGTTGAGTGCTGAGTTTGAGATAAAGGATTTGAGTACAACGAAGAAGTTTCTGGGAATGGAGATTCTTAGAGACTGAAGTCTGAAGAAGCTATTCTTGTCACATAAAGGCTACACTGAGAAGGTGTTGGACAGGTTTGAGATGTCGTCTGCAAAGCATATTGATACACCGAGTGTTGTTAGTATTCATCGAACCGTGTGTGTTCCCTCAGTCTGAAGAGGAAAAGAAGTATATGTCTCGGGTTCCTTATGCAACGGTGTAGGAAGTTTGATGTATGCCATGTTCTGTACAAGGCCATATCTGGCATATACAGTCAGTGTTGTCAGTAAGTTTATGGGACAACAAGGAAAAGAACATTGGATTGCGGTGAAGAGAATTTTGAGGTACCTAGGAGGTACATCTGATGTTGGACTCATATATGGAGGTGAGGCTCTGTGCATTGTAACATATTATTCTGATTCTGCACGTGATCTAGAGAGCAAAAGATCGATGATTGGGTACGTATTTACTTTGGGTAACTCTGTGATTAGCTAGAAAGCAACTCTGCAGCCAACTGTGACGTTGCCAACTACTGAAGCAGGGTACATAGCTTTGACATAAGCTGCTAAGGAGGGTATCTGGTTGAAAGGATTGGTCTGTGATCTAGGTTTGCATCATTATCATGCTACAGTATACTGTGACAGTTTGAGTGTGATCTGTTTAGCCAAGGAACAAGCCCATCAGGAGAGGACCAAGCATATTGATATGAGATATCATTTCCTGAGATATGAAAATAGGATTCAAGTGAAGAATGTATGGACTGCTGATAACCCTGCAGATATGTTCACTAAGCTGGTTTCTCAGAGAAAGTTTAAACATTGTTTAGACTTTTTAAATATCTCAAGCTGTTAATCGCCCTGAGAGGCGATTATGCCCTTGATGGGGGCGATCAGGCTTCTGATAGAGTATCAGGCCCCTGACAGGGCTTCAGGACCTTGACGGGGCATCAGGTCCCTAGAGAAACAGAAGGCCTCTTAATAAGCATCAGGTTCCTGACGTAGCATTTGGCCCCTATGGGGCACTCTGGCTTCTGACGAAGCATCTGGCCATAGAGGGGCGCATCTGACCAGTGGGGCATTCTAACCCTAGAGGGGCGCATCTAGCCTAGATGGGCATTCTGGCCCTAAAAGGGCGTTCTGGCTTCTGATGAAGCATTATAGCCCTAGTTGGCATTCTAAAAGGGCGTTTCTAGCTTCTGATGAAGCATTTTTGTCCTTAGTAGGGAGTTTATGGCTTCTTGATGTAGGGGTTTTGCGTGTGGTAGAAGGGGTTTATTTTAAACGTAAATTAAACACGTAGTAGTAGTAAAGATTCGATCCAGAGGACCAGTAATACACTCTAATTTTATGAGACAAAATATTAGCTAAGCAATTAAAAGGGGTTTGCGGATTCGTAAACAATAAGCGAAGCACATAAAATCGGTATAAAAACTATAAATAAAAACGCTAGGTCAAGGGCAATTTCACGTGGATCAAATCATCAAGAACCGAACAATTATTCATGAAATAAATTAGCACCAATCTAGAACTCAAACATAAAAATAAGACTGACCTACTGTCGTGGCGCCAACAACTTTATCTAGCAACCTAGCATCCTAAACTGTCGTTTGACCCTAGTATCGCAGATAAGCATTAATGAACGGGTTCGATATGTTCACGATTTGCCTTAACATCAACTTTCGTTGGCTAAGGACAAATCGCCCACCTTTGTCTTTTCTAGCAATCTATAACACTTTTGGTGAATATATTTAACCTGAATTCAAAGGCTAAGTGATCAGGTTAACCTAGGCAATAAGACCAACTATAGGTGAAGATATCAAAGAATAAATCCTATCTATGCCCAATTCATTGAATCATTGAATCTTCTTTTGAAAAACCCTTAACCTAATTAAATAATTACTCAGCCATAGAAACGAAAATCACAGCAAAAGAGGATGAAATATTCATGAAAATAATCTGTAAAACAAGAGGGTTTAGAGTTCTTTTCCAAAGTGTTGTAGAGATCTCTTCTCTCCCAAATCTTACAAGCAAAAACTCTCTAAGGTGTCTGTGTTCTTAGCTAACAAAAGAGCGTGAAAGAAAAATAATGAAAAAGCGTGATAGATTAGGTCCCAGGCGGCTGCAGACGAATTAGGGCTTTCTTTCCAAAAAAATAGGAAAGTTACGATTCTTCCTTATTTGGCTTCAGCACTTCGTCGTGAGCGGGCGCTCAGGGGGTGAGCGGGTGCTCAGCGTGTAAGTTTTGACTTTTCTTCTATTTCCGCCAAGTTTCTTCCATAAGCTCCATCTTCATTCTTAGCCTTCTTTAGACCTGTTATGACTCAAAACAAAACTAAAAGACACGATAAAGACTCGAAAAAGACTTGAAAACAACTGTTAGAATGCGCCAAAAACGCAACACATCAATTCCCCCAGACTTAGATCTTTGTTTGTCCTCAAACAAAACTCAGAACCAAGGATAAGAGAAAGGTTTGAAAACATGGTAACTCGCAAATTCTCCGTAACCGTACCATAAGCTACAACCTGCAGACCACATAATTCAAAACGTGAGTAACACTCCCTTACCGAAAACCCCTCCAACATCTTCTCAAACCCTGTTCTATACATGATCTCAAACCCACAAAAGCTCATTTTCTAGACTATAAACTCTTTACATTCATTTAGGAGATTGCGTGAGCTTCTAATTATAGGCACTAGTCAGGGTAGACGATGCTAGGGAGTTAAAGGATTAGTTTGGCGGTGGAGCTTAGAGTGTTTAGGGTTTACCAGATTTTTGAAGAGGATCTTCAAAAATCTGGTAAACCCTAAACACTCTAAGCTCCACCGCCAAACTAATCCTTTAACTCCCTAGCATCGTCTACCCTGACTAGTGCCTATAATNAACTCAAAAGTGTGTCTCTTAGCACAAGGAAAACAACCAAGGAAGATGAATACCAGATGAGGAGATTGAAGATTTCAAGAAGGGGATAGTGATTTAGAGGTTGTGGAACCTGAACATATCCATTATCTCTTGCAATTTTGCGCGATATCCTGCATCCTCTTCAAAAATCTGGTAAACCCTAAACACTCTGAGCTCCACCGCCAAACTAACCCCTTAACTCCTTAGCGTCGTCTACCCTGAATAGTGTCTATAATTAGAAGCTCACGCCATCTCCTAAATGAATTTAATGAGTTTATTGTCTGGAAAATGAGCTTTTGTGGGTTTGAGATCATGTATGGAACAGGGTTTGAGAAGATGTTGGAGGGCTTTTCGGTAAGGAAGTGTTACTCATGTTTTAGTTTATGTGGTCTATAGGTTGTAGCATAGAGTATGGTTACTGAGAGTCGGTGAGTTCCCGCGTTTTCAAACCTTTCTCTTATGCTTGGTTCTGAGTGTTGTTTGAGGACAAACAAAGATCTAAGTCTGGGGGAATTGATGTGTTGCGTTTTTGACGCATTCTAACAGTTATTTTTGAGTCTTTATCGAGTCTTTTAGTTTTGTTTTGAGTCATTACAGGTCTAAGGATGGCTAAAGATTGAAAATTGGAGGAAACTTGGCGGAAATTGAAGAATAGTCAGATTTCATGCGCTGAGCACCCGCTCAGCCCCTGAGCGCCCGCTCATGACGAATTTGCTGGAGCAAAATAAGGAAATCGTAACCATCCTATTTTTTAGGAAAGAAGACCCTAATTATCCCCAGCCGCCTCCAGACCTGATTATCACGTTTTTCTATTATTTTCCTATAACGTTTTGCTAAGAAGAGAGACTACG
>VBRH01001808.1:0-14650 GCA_014578085.1 Cardamine resedifolia
TAGAAAATCTGCTAAGACATGCGCTTTTGCGCTAGTCCGACTCTTGTATTCTATATCATACTCGCTGAGTTCAATTGCTCACTTAGCCATGCACTTTGACTGGCTGGGTCAATGAAGTAATGTTTGTAATGGCTGAGAGGTTAACACCTCTACGGGGTAGGGTTGGAAATATGGTCGTAGCTTCCGTGCTGACATGACAACGGCGAATCCTAGCTTTTCCATCATCGAGTAACGAGTTTCTGGGCCCGTCAAACTTTTGCTGACTTAAAAACTCGATTTTTAATCGCCTCTTTCATCTCGAACTATAACCCCGCTAATTGCGACCTCAGAAACGGCAACATAAAGGAACAATTTCTCAACCGACTGTGGTTTCGAAAGTATCGGCGGTGTTGTTAAGTATGTTTTGAGTTTTACGAATGCCTCCTCACACTTGTCATCCCATACAAACTGTTTGTTCCCTTTTAAGATCTGGTAGAAAGGGAGACACTTGTCCATTGATCAGTAGATTAATCTATCAAGCGCTGCTATTCGTTCGTTAGACGTTGTACTTCTTTGTCATTTCTTGGGGAATTTGACTTAGGTTTTCCTCTATCCCTCACTGTGTCACTATATAGCCGAGGAATTCTCTCGAGGACACCCCAAAGGTACACTTCGTAAGATTCAGCTTCATCCCATACTTGTTTAAAATGTTGAAGCACTGCTCAAGGTGACTCACATGCTCCGTCTTCTCGAGGGACTTTACAAGCATATCGTCGATATACACTTCCGTTATTTTCCCGAGGTGGTCTCTGAACATTTTATTGACAAGGCGCTGGTAAGTTGCTCGTGCATTTTTTAGTCCAAAGGGCATTACAATATAACAATAATACCTCGGTCCGTTATGAACGACGTCTTTTCTTGGTCATCTGGATTCATCCTGATCTGGATGTATCCCAAAAATGCGTCCATAAAGCTTAAGAGTTCGTGCCCCGCGGTAGATTGTACAAGCCAGTCAATATGCGGAAGCGGAAAACTGTCTTTTGGGCAGGCTTTGTTTATGTCTGTGGAGTCGACACAAACACGCCACTTCCCATTTTTCTTTTATACCACTACTGAGTTAGCGAGCCAGTCCGGATACTTTACCTTGCGGATCAACCCAACTTTAATAGTCTTTCAACCTCAACTTTTAATTCACTTTTGCTTTACGGGCTTAAAGCTGGGGTCGACGTGTAGCTCGTGAGAAATGATTCTGGGATCAATCCCATGCATATCTTCAGCCGTCCATGCGAAGGAATATTTCTTTTGGGACAAGAAACGTACAAGCTCATTCTTAAGCTCGGTAGTCAGACTCAAACATATCTACACTTTTCGTTCGGAGTGAGAATCATCGATCGAGATATCAACCGCCAGTTCTTCCAGTTTTTGTCCGCTGGGGATGGTGGAACGCCCTTCTTTCACATGCATCTCCGGGCGATAGTATTCCTTGAGCTGGTGACTGGCATGGTAACACGAACATGATACCTCTTGGCTTCCTCTGATGGTGCGTCCCATCTAGGGTCAGAAATTCATGCACTGATGATAGATCGAAGGAACCGCTTTCATCTGGAAAATCCAAGGGGTCCCAGAATGACGTTATATGCTGCGGGTCGATTGAGGACTATGAAATTTACAACCTTCAGCACACCTGCAACTAATACTGGAGTTTAAATATTCCAACTGACATTGTAACTTTGCCAGTGAATGCTTGTAACGGGGTCAAGGGACCGACAACATCCGACATATTATCCCCATTCATCGGAGAGTGCCTAGGAAAATCAATTCTACCAAGCTGCATGTATCAATCAATACCCTTGACACCTCGTAGGTTGAAATGTTCAAAGTAATCATCAGTGCGTCATCATGCGGCGTTGATAAGTTTTGTACTTCAGTCTCCTCGAACACTTTAATGCGACCTCTATACCTGGTCGAGCTTCTTTGCCTGTTTCCGTAAACAAAGGCCCCAATTTGAAGATAAAGGTGCGTTAGAGATATCTGAATTTACCTGAGTAGTTCGTTTTGTTGTCATATCGTCCGCCATGCTAGTGACCTTTTTTGAGAGGCTACCTTAGGGTTTCTGGAGCGTTAAAGGCATCAGACATGATCTAGGTTTGGACGGGGAGTTTGGGCTTTGAAACTTCCTTCGTTGGATTCACCACAGACGGCGCCAAAATGTTGACACTGGATTCACCACTCTAAATATTGTAAATATTTTGCTAAAAAAAGCTTTTTCTCAGTAAATCGGAAAGGAATTTTTTTATTATTTTCGAGTCTTGTTATAAAAGTTCCTCACCGAAAAAAGAAAGTCCCCTTAAGCGAGGACTTTCTCCTTCTATTTATACAAGATTTGGATTAAATATGGCTAATTAACTCTATGATTCTCCATGAATGTGTCCGTTTCGATTTTGCCCTTAATTGCCATAATGTCTCGACTTTTGAATTAAACCGGGCAGTTTCTAGAACTTTTATGCCGTCCTCGAGCTCTTTTTAGACACTTTACTTCCTTCCTCGAGCTGCGCGTTGCTTTGCTCTTCGAGTTGTCCATTGTTTCGCCCCCGAACTATCGTAGAGTTTGACTCCTTATTTTTCCTCGTCTGCTCGCATTAAATGACTCCCATATAGTTGCCATGTGGCAACAATCCCAAACCGCTGGATCTTCGAGCAATATCCAGTACCAACAAATACCTCGTGCGTGTACATACAAGGCTTACTTGAATCAATTTGAAAGTGACTTAATTTATGACATTTCTAACATTTGTGATTAACTATTAGCCTCAAGCAACCGGTGGTACAAAACCAGTGTTCCTCTAGTGGTTTCCTCGATTTGAGAGTAATGTGTATTTTTTATGGGCCTCTTAGCAGGTAGTTTTAAAGCAAGATTTGTTGATGGTTAAATAGCTAAGATTTAGGATTTTGTTAATTTGGGGGAATTTCTGTGTCTTGCATCGGTGATCAAATTTAATGGAGAAGAGTAAATGATCAATGGTTGTTCCTATTGACGAAGGTTTGTGTACACCCGAACCCAAAATTTCTTCTATTTAATGTTGCGTTTCCAAACCTTGTACACCCGAAATCTCTCCTATGTCTTCTATTCATTTTTGTTGTGCATTTTGTAGGGTGTGGAAGATTTATATGTAACGGTAATGGTGGGTAGGTGGATACACTTCATGAATGGTACTCGGGACTTCAAGATAGACATGTCGAGAAACGGCCGGTCATCAACTTCATAAACGTTGGTAGTTCTGAAGAGCCGAGGCTTTTAATTGTGTCTTCATATAGGATTGATGCTAAGGTTATTTCTGTTGAAATGAAAAAACAAAAAAAAATGATTCCAACTTGGATAATTTAACAAAAAAAGGGAGGATTAATTTGTTACGATAGCGATGATGATTTTATGGATCAGCCTAGTGTGAGAACCGTCAAAAGAGGTAGGCGTGATAACTGTGGATCAATTTCGAAGGAATGAATGAGTGTGTGGTGACAGAGATATATGGAAATGATATATAGTGGATCCTCCACCCTGTTTAAGTATCGTCGTCGTAAGATGTAGGAACAATGGTGGGTCAGTTTTGAAGAAAAGAATGAGTGTGACGGAGGTATATGGATATGCGGATCTAGAACCAATGTTCAGAGATACCAAAATAAACACAATCAAACTTTCTAAAATTGATTTGAGTCGTGAGGATGACGATATATATAGAGGAAAGGTGTTCAAGGATAAAGAAGACTGCAAGCTGGCAATGGTAATCTATGCTATTACGAGAGTGTTTAGATTTGTTTTCAGCCGTCGTGCAAAAAAAAACTGTCACTGCATCATGTATCACCTGTCGTTGTGATTGGCATGTGTACCCTGCTAGAATAGACGTTTTGGATGATTATGAGGTAAAGAAGACACATCTAACACACCGATGTGATGTTGATGCAAGATGACAGTTCTCAAAACATGTCACATCAAACGTGATAGCAAAGGTATTAAAGGCAAAATACAAGACAATTTATGGTGGTCCACGGGCTCATTTACCCGAAATGATGCTTAGAGAATGCAATATCGATGTCTCATACTGGAAGTATTGGAAAGCTAAGGAGTTAGCCATAGCCTTGTCTCGAGGAATAGAGGAGTCATCTTACAAGTTATTACCCCTTTATTTATATGTCATCAAGCTAGCAAATCCGGGGTCAATTACACATTTGGTAATGGAGGTGGATGGGAAAGAGAACCCCCGGTTAAAGTATACTTTTTAGCTTTGGGTGCAAGTATACAAGGGTGGAAATACTTGAAAAAAATGATTGTCATAGATGCAACTCATTTACATGGAATGTATAAAGGATGTCTCATGAGTGCTAGTGGACAAGATGCAAATTTCCAAATTTTTCCAATCCCTTTTGTGGTGGTGGACAGCAAGAATGATGATGCTTGGACATGGTTTATAAAGAAGTTGTCAGCTATCGTTGAAGACAGTACGGATCTAACAATAATTTCAAATATGCACCTGTTAATATATAGTGGCATAAACATCGTGTATCTAGAGGAATGTGCAAAGTAAGCATGGAAAAGCGATAAAGGCAATTATAGGATGGGTTAGGGAAACCTATAGAGTAGGATAGTTCAACCTTTGTTATGAAGTTATTTAAAGAAAACATATTAAAACGTGAGATTACTTGGATGACATTGGTTTGGAGCATTGGACACGGACTCATTTTACGGGAGAGAGGTATAACTTGATGTCGAATTATTGCTTTGTTGATGAGTCGCTTAACAAGGTCCTTCTCCCGGGCAGAGATTGATGAGTCGCTTAACAAGGTCCTTCTCCCGGACAGAGATTGTCCAATTATTGCTTTGTTGGAATTTATCCAGAATATGCTTTGTACGTGGTTGCAAAGTAGGAGGGAAGTCATAAAAAAAGGGATGGGCATATACGAGAGGAAGTGGCGAAAAAGTTGCAGATTCAGTTAGAAGACTCGATATGTTTATCTACCGTTAAGTGTTCAGCATGGGAATTCAAAGTTAGAGGAGGATCGGCTTGTAAATATTAATTCAATGTGGACCTTCTTAATAAAACATGTTGTTGTAGAGAATTCTAGTTGCTAAAGATACCTTATCGACATGCTATGGTGGCGGCAATATTCCATGGGGTTGAGTATAAGGGATTGGTGGAAAACGTGTTTAAGAAGATGGTATGCTCTTCAACAATTGCAGGTGTGATCCTACCAGTTCCAGATCCTGATGATATTTTTCGTATCAGAAGAAATCCGGTAGAGGGAGGTTTTTCCTCCAAAAATTCATTGTCCATCGGGACGACCACTAAAAAAGAGAATTCTTTCAACTGGGGAGTTTAAGGTATGTACATATCATGTCTATCGCATATTCTGACCATTATTATGTTTTTTGCAATTTAATAAGTACAAAGTTATGTATGTAACTACAAGATTGGAAAGAAGAAGAGCAGACTAAACAAATGTGGAAGGTGCGGGAAAGGAGGTCATAACCGTGTAACCTGCGCTGAGCCGCTGGATAAAGTACCAACTTTTATGAAGTTATCATCGGTGTGTTGTAGGGTCTTTTTGTATTAAGAGAACACTAGTTGTACACATTTGTTGTTGGTGTACACCTAAAATGTACATCCTATGTACACCCAACACATTTATTTTGGTATAAACTAATATGAAAATATTAGTTTCCTTTAATAGCTCTTATATACAAGTTGGTTTGTAATGTTAAGATTGCGATGATGATGACCATTATAATTATGTTCCCATAATTTGTATAACTATCGGTGTGGTGTACACCCAAAATAAGTGTACTTCCTACATCCCCACAAAATATGCATATTTTAATGGGTATAAACCTAACATATATTAAATGTGCGTGGGGGAGGGAAGATTTCTAATGTGGACACATTCTCTCTCTTACCTAACAACATATTAGAAGAGATGAATGAAGAAGATAAAGAGGAACATAAAAGATGAGAGAATACATAGAAACACTCAAATTACCAAAGGACCTTCTCCAGATCATTTTGATGAAGTTGGGAGATGAAAATTTCAAACTTCTAGGTCCAATGGTGCTTGATGGTAAAGTTGGTAAAGAAATGGTTTTATCTAAACAAATCTGTCATTTGACCAACATAACCTCTTTATACATTCATCTTTGTAACGCCCCAACCGCCACAGCCCGTGGGCCTCCTCACCCTCTCTCGGCCCGTAGGCCCTACCCTCGTTCGACGGTCGGTTTGTTATTTTTGGGAGGCTCTAAAGGCTTGTTACTATCCCTATAAATCACCACATGATCTTTTTCTGTTCTTTGTCCTCACTTAAACGGTACCGACAATGACTTTTCGGTAAGTCACCCATCCTAGTGCTATTCCAGCCCAAGCACGCTTAACTGCAGAGTTCTGATAGGACAAGTGACAGAAAAGATAAGTGCATTTTGGTGACATAGATAGCCAAATCAAATATTTTTGAGCTCTCCTCATGCACCACCATATTTTCTGAAACCGGAGTGTTACAATCACCCCTACTAACAGATCACAACGTCCTTGTTGCGCACTAGGACCATCACCCCCGATGGTGTGAGCCAACTTGACTCCACACAAATCAAGGTTTGGCTCTGATTTAAAATGTAACGCCCTTACCGCCTCCATCCATGGGCACCCACGCCCTCTCCTAGCCATCGAACGAGGGTGGAAACCCACGGGCCGAGAGAGGGCGTGGGTGCCCACGGACGGAGGGGGTCGGGACGTTACAATCCTCAACAAATTTATCCATGTGAGCTTGGAAGATGTTTTTTGCCAAGTGTTTATCCAGTTCGTTGGCCATTTACTATGAAGTTATTAGATTAGTAACAAAATCCCAAGATCTTGATGGTGCGTTTGCACAACTTGTCCACATCCTCCCAACCTACGGATACGCGACTCTTGCTTTTGGCATCTTTCAAATTTGTGCTGGAAAATTTGACATAACTGGAGAAGTTTTCCATGTATTCTTTGAAAATTTTGGTTATCCTCTATCCCATCATCTGAAAATTTTTGATATGGGTGAAGCTCTGGTCAACACAATAGTGAGTTTTTCACCCCTTGTGAGGATACATTTGGTCTCCTATGGCATTTTCTAAACTGCAAGGCAATAGACCATCCCACATGTCTAGAGTGGTACGGATCCGACTACTATTGTGAAGAATGTTACTTATACAATCTTGTTTTACGTATAAGTGAGCAACTATAAGGGGTTATTTTTGTTTTTAATATATGTAAGATATTATGTGGTTTTGTTAAATAATCTTGTTTTATTTTCAAACTATGTAAAATATGCAAGAAATTTATTTGATTTGATTTATGATAACTACCCAAGTGGGTTCTTTATTTACCCCCCCCCCCTCTAACTACTTCCTTTCGATTAATTGGAATAAAATATTTGATTTGATTGTCACCTGCTCCCCCTAAGAAATCAAGTAATTGTAAAAAAGGGGATTTGATTTAAATATTTACGTGGCTTTTCATTGGATTAACTTGGATATTGTTGGATTTTAGTTTTCTTCATCTACACTACTTTACTTTAATACTTTAAACATATCACCAACTACTTCTTTCTACGTTTATACCACTGATGCTTACCATTATTTATACCCAAATACTTCATTTCCTTTTCATTACATTACACCTAAACGTGTATCAAACAAGGTTTCTTTATTGCTGCCCTACATCATTTCTACAGTCTCTTGATAGACACCCATTATGTCTTTCCCTACTATACCTCCGGATATTCTTGCCAAAATTTAAGCGATTTTGGCAAAAGATAGATACTGGTTTGTAGAACCCCTCTTAATGGCGGGGAAAGTTTGTCGGGATATAGTCTATAATGATTTGGTCCTTAGAGGAGCATGCATTTATCCCTCATGTACAAATGGTAGTGACATCAGTGTGGGAGGAAGATACCGTCTTTTCTTTGTTCGGTGTATTGATCCGTAAAACCCAATCGCTTTATACCAATAAGAAATCTGTGTTACAACACAAGAGAGGGACATTGAAAGGGCCATAATGCTTTGGGACAAAGTCATCGTTCGACAAGGTGATGCTACATTGGCGGCTACAATTTTCTCAATATATAATGGGAAAAATAGAAGGCCTAAGCGTACCTAGATATTTAATCCAAAAACTACCATGTTGGTTTACACTCAAACGAGGTGTGCGAAATGGGTCGGGAACTACCCATTGAAATTTGTGGCTACAACCCAAAACAGACCAAGAGGTATTTAAAAACATTAAAATTTTCAACGTCCGACAGCTACACAATACCAACATGCATTAGGAACGAACATCACACACCAATGCAAGGCTGTTGTATAAGTAATTTTTGCGAAAATTTCTATGTATGGTGGTTGGCAACAAAGGTAACATGGATCCTCTAGTATCATGATCACCCTCTACTAAGACATGTTTTTATTAATTATTTTAATGTTTGTTTGTATGGAGAATGTTTGTACCCATCTAATGCTTGTTTGTACGTATGGCAATATGTGTACCCATCTTCGGCAATGTTTGTATGTATTACAATATATTTATTAATGTTGAAATGTATGTTTCTAATTCTATTTCAAATGATTATGTTTCCCATTAATAATGCGGTGTACGCCAATAATCACATATATCTTTTTAGGTGTACACAAATATTTTTGTACACCTCCCTTGTTTTATACTTTCCATAGAAAACAACATATTTTTTTTTTTAAAACAGTTATTCAAATATTAGATAAAAATATTAGAAAACAATTTGTAATCTCTCGGTGTACACAAATAATCACATCTTCTTTATGTGTTAGGTGTAGACAAATATATGTGTACACCTCCCTTATTTTTATAAAATACTTTTGATAATATATAAAAGAATGTCTTTGAGAATTAGGTAGTTTTGTGTTTTTTTTTGTGATTTATGTAATTTTGAGATTGATTAGTTTTAGGGGTAGTTTTAAAGGGAAAAATAGGGAATTTTTATTTGAAAACTACAAATTTCAAAAATACCTAAATAAACTAGTGCAGTGGTTAGATTTTGGTAGAGTTCAAATGGTTCACAAAGAGATCTACACTGGATGACATAGAAAAAAAATGTGTGGAAGCAAAACTGAAGCAGGAATTGGTTTTCGGACCATAGAGGAGTTCAATTCAGCACTTTTAGTGAAACAACTATGGCGTCTAATGGAATTCCCAGACTCTCTGTTTGTCAAAGTTTTCAAAGGAAGATATTATCGGAAAACATACCTACTGGATCCAATTCTCCCCTCCTATGGATGGAGAAGTATTATGTCGGCTAGACATCTAGTTAAAAAATGACTAAACAAAAGAGTTGGTTCTGGACTTTCCATTTCAGTTTGGAATGGTCCATGAATATCATCTAATCGCACAAGGCCAACATTATGTAAAGGACAACAAATTTATCCTAATTTGATGGTCATTCAATTAAGTGACCCGACACCCTTGATGTGGGATATGGATTTGATCAATGAATTCATTGACCCACTAGATATTCTATTGATTCGGGGTATCCCAATCAGTAGAATTCTTAAAAATGTATAAATTTGGTTGGCATTTTACAAAATCAGGGAAATATACAATAAACCATAATATTGGACGAAACACAATTACCCCTCATTCGGTAATACACCTTCTTTCTATGGTCCATACATTCGGCCTCTGTAAGCTTATACTTAGAAACTAAAATTTCCTCCTAAAATACGTCATTTTATATGGTAAACCATTACGGGCTGTCTATCGGTTAATTCAAATCTTGGAAAAAAGAGGAATAAATTGTGATATCCACTGTGTTCAGTGTGGAGGAGAGGAAGAGACAATTAATCATATTCTTTTTGAATGTCCGCCAGCAGTACAAGTATGGGCATTATCAAAAATTCCATCGAGTTTTGGATACCCAGGAAATTTGTTGTTCTCAAATATAGATCATTTATTTTGGAGAATTCCTGAGATTTCCAAGGATGAGATTTTTCCATGGATTTTGTGGTATATATGGAAAGCTAGAAATGATAAGGTTTTCAAAATATCGATAGAAATCCAAGAAACTTTAAAATTAGCGGAATCTGAAGCTTTACATTGGGAGTTGGCACAAGTTAAAGAGATTGACGAGAGTAGTCAAATCTCTCAGGATATCGATGTTTTACCTTTGTCTCAAACTTCAGTTTTGAAATGGTTTTGTTGTCATGTAGATGGTTCATGGAAAGAGACAGATATTTTTTCTGGATTAGGTTGGTTCTGCTCTCAAGATGACGTGAAGAGAATAATTATAGAGGCATGTAACACTTGTAGGTGCCTCTCACCATTGCACGCCAAATTCGAAGCTCTTATCTGGGCCATGACAAGCTTGATCTCACAACAAAAACCAAAGATGCCTTCTTGACAGATTCATCTAAGTTGGTGAAGATGGTGTCTACACCAACGGATTGGCCTGCTTTCTCGACTCACTTGGAAGATCTTGTGAAAATCAAAACTTTGTTCTTATTTTTCTCGCTTTCTTTAATGTCTCGTACTTTAAATTCAAAAGCAGATAAATTAGCATGCGGTTCCATACTTTATCCATATTTAGTTATCCATGTAAACTCTGTTACGCTGGTTTGGATTTTTGAACCGTTTTAATAAATTTATAATTGTTGACAATAAATCATAAAAACTACCTTCTTTTCCCATTTGTACACCTTTTTAAAATTCCTTTGCAACATAGAAAAGTGAAATGTTTTTAATTTTTAACATTAAGTCAAATATTAGAAAACAATTAGTAATCTCTCGGTGTAAGCCAATAATCACAAATGTTACGAGCAAATGTTGCTTGAGGCTAATAGTTAATCACAAATGTTAGTCCGTTGTACACAAATAGTTGTGTACACCTCCCTTTTTTTTATAAAATGTTTGATAATATATAATAATAAGCCTCTAAAAACATAAACTCATATGTTATTATGTTTTTAGATACATAAACTCAAATGTTAGGTGTGTACACAAATATCTTGTTATTATGTTTTTAGATACATAAACTCAAATATTAGGTGTGTACGCAAATATCTATGTACACCTCCTTGTCTGTACACCTCAATGTATTTATGTTTGTATAAATACCATATGAATAATTTAACAAACATAAGCTTTAAATAGTTAAACAAACTAATTCAACAAACTTAGTTAGATCGTAGATAAAGTACGAAGATCAAATATACTCAAACCGATACATAAGAAATTAAGCTTACAAAATTGTTTTATAAAACACTTGACAAGTAACTAAGTACCCAATTCTGCGCCTGTCTTGACAACCTCTTTATAACAATTCATAGCATACTTCTCCCGAAAATGGTCAACAGCTTTATCATCTATCTCTGCCATCTCATTAACCCCCATACCAAAAGTGTGCATCTCAAGAAACTTTAAAGCCATTGGACCGCAGTCGCCAACTCTTTTGTTCTGGTATATACCTTCAGTACGAGACCATGTCAATGGAGTCTCGGGAAAATCAACCTCTTTTAGGGACGGCAGTAATACCTTCAAAAACTATGGAAAACATTCGACCAGTGGGGCCATCAGTTCTTTCACCACTTGGACATCGGTGCACGCTATGAAAGGGTCAAATATCTTGATATGATGAAGTGAGAGATTTATCACTAACCCTACCCAATGCCAATTTTCCCAATTCATAGAAACATATAAAGCATCAACGTTTCTCAAGAACTCACTCATTATACCCTTACTAGTTGTCTTACCAAAAACAAAGCTGGCCAGATTTGAACTCCATTGGAAACTCGCATTTATCATTTGCATTCTTGAATTCATTGTAGTTTTTGGATATAAACCGGAGAAATCATGTGTCTAAACGCTGCCCGCTCTTTTAATATTTTAACTCCACGTCACCTCCATATGGCAGCCGTGATGACTTGCATATGCTGCATAAAAAAAAGAGATTGTCAATGGTGTAAACTTTACATGGTGTTCACTTTAAATGGTGTACACTCTTTATCTCATGTACCCCCTTTATATGGTGTACACCCTTTGGGTTATACATTTTAACTTAAATGAAAGGTGTACGCATGATAAATACCTCAGTTCCAACTCATTGCTGTTTTTTAGCGATCTCCATAAATAAATTATTGGTTATATTATGGCCAGTGAAAATCTCTAACTTTCTATAATTAAATTAAATCAAAAAAATTTAGATTTAGGAGAGAGACAACAATGATGAAATAACTAACTCATAATATATAAACTTACATGTCTTTTGCTGCTCTCAATGCATCGTAAAATACTTTAAACTCAGCTTTGTTAACTTCCATGATATGAGCATATGGCTTGACTTTTTGACGGCTTGCGAATAAAGCTTTAATATGTGGAACTCCGATATACATATAACCATGTTTTTCTGCTTCTAGACTTTATTCTTGCCATCATCTTCGTCGGCATAAGCAGATGAGATCGGAATTATATAACTAGCACCCCTACAAGGGCCAACAGAAACAGGTGTCGTGCTTGGATCAAACTCGAAGCTAGGTATTGGAGCATCCGTAGGAGTAGCTTCTCCTAATTTCATTTCACCTACTTTGTCATGCTAGGAAGACAGGTGTACACCATTAGTGTTGTACGCTATGCAACATACACCATAATAATATGGCAAACATTAAAATGTGTACCTTAAGAGAAGCAATAGGAGTACCTTCTTCTTCTCCATGACACTTGGGTAAAATATCACGTTTTAGTTTTGGTACATTTACCCCAATATTATGAAGAGGTGTACACAATATGGGAGGTACATTGACTGCATCCGTAGGAGTGGTTTCTCCAAAGTA
Source organism: Cardamine resedifolia (assembly GCA_014578085.1). NCBI lineage: Eukaryota > Viridiplantae > Streptophyta > Magnoliopsida > Brassicales > Brassicaceae > Cardamine > Cardamine resedifolia. The sequence goes on from VBRH01001808.1 coordinate 12,842, forward strand.
GTCGCATGTGGTGTCCTCTTCTTCAATCTGTAAATATGTTTATTCAAATAGGTGTACAGATTGTGACAATCATGATCTTTTACTCATGCTTGTAACAAATCGTATCTTCTTATGAGCTTTAAGAGTAGTTTCGCCTAAGGTTGATGAATCTCCCATATCCATCTGAGACACAAAGGTGTGCATATGATTATAAATGATTATAAGGTGTACAGATGATTATAAATGATTATAAGGTATACATATATTATAAGTGATTATAAGGTGTACTGATGATGATTAGAGGAGTTAATACCTTTGTGGGGGACGGGGACATGTGCATTGGCAAATTAACATTGACTGGAGAAGGACTTTTCGGCATATCATATTTTGGGACATTGATGTATGGAAAAGGGTTTTGCGTAAAGCGTGTGCTAAAAAGGTTTATTTAAACGCAAATAAAAACGCACCAGTATAGTATAGATTCGATCCAGAGGACCAGCAATACACTCTAATCCCGTGAGACAGAAAATTCAGCAAAGCAATTCAATGGGGTTTGAAGTTTCGTAACTAACAAGCAAAACAAATAAAATCGGTTTAAAAACAATAAAAGAAAGGCGTTAGGTCAAGGGCAATTTCGTAGGGATCAAATCATCTATAACCGAACAATTGTTCAGGAAACAATTTAGCACAAATCTAGAACTCAAACATAAAAAGAAGACTGACCCACTGTCGTGGCATCAACAACTTTATCTAGCAACCTAGCATCCTAAACTTTCGTTTGAACCTAAAATCGCAGACAAGCATTAACGAACGGATTCTATATGTTCACAATTTGCTATCAACTGTCGTTGGCTAAGGACAAATTGCCCACCTATGTTCGTTCAAGCAACCTATTATACTTTTGATGAATAGATTTAACCTAAAATCAGAAACTAAGTGATCAGATTAGTCTAGGCAATAAGATCAACTATAGGCGAAGACATCGATTGATAAATCCTATCTATGTTCAGTTCATTGAATCATTGAATCTCTTTTTAAACCCTTAACCTAACTAAAGAACTACTCAGACATAGAACAGAAAAACACAGCAAAAGAGAATGAAGTATTCATAGAATAAATCTGTTAAAACAAAGAGGAGTTTAGAATTCTTCTCAAAGTGATGTAGAGATTCTTCTTTTCCAATCTTACAAGTGCCAAAAGCTCTCTAAGGTGTCTCTCCTCTTCGCAAAGTGTACATGGAAAAATAAAAGATAAAATGAATGATAATTAGGTCTGGAGGCGGCTGCTGGATGATTAGGTTCTTCTTGGCAAAAAAAAATAGAAAAGTTAAGATCTTCCTTTTTTGGCTTCGCCAGTTCGTCGTGAGCGGGTGCTCAGCTCCTAAATTCTGGCTTTTCTTCAATTTCAGCTAAGTTTCCTCCATAAGCTCCAATCTTCATCCTTAGCCATCTTTAAACCTCTAATGACTCAAAAAAAAAACTAAAAGACTCGAAAAAGACTTGAAAGTAACCGTTAAAATGCATCAAAAACGCAACACATCAATTCCCCCAGACTTAGATCTTTGTTTGTCCTCAAACAAAACTCAGAACCAAGCATAAGAGAAAGGTTTAAAAACACGGGAACTCGCAAATTCTTAGTAACCATACTCTACACTACAACCTACAGACCACATAATTCAAAACGTGAGTAGCACTTCCTTACCGAAACCCCTCCAACATCTTCTCAAACCCACAAAAGCTCCATTTTGTAGACAATAAACTCTTAACATTCATTTAAGGGGTGGCGTGAGCTTCTCATTATAGGCACTATTCAGGGTAGACGATGCTAGGG
>VBRH01001812.1:4030-14661 GCA_014578085.1 Cardamine resedifolia
CGCCTCACCACAACTTCGCCGAGTCCAACCACCGTAAAACCCGACGCACAAAACACAAAACACAAGGACAAGAAACAACACGGAAAAGGTTCTTACCAAGGTGCCGAACGTCCCTCCCTTGCGCACGTCAACACTCCCTCTTTCTCCTCTCTAGCTCTCTCTCTCTCGACTCTTCTCCGCAACTCACGTCAAGTCCCTTCTCTCTTATCCAAAGAAGCTCCCAAGCTCGGAACACAAAGACGAGAGAACGAAATACCCAGCCTGATCGAGAGGCGTGAGGTTTAAACGACAAGGCTAGGGTTCTTCTCAAGTTTCGACTAATTCCACAATCAGTGCTCCTATTTTTCCAGTTTTAGAATTTTGCCCCCAAAATTTTAAAATCATCCATTAAACCCAGCCCGAAAAACTGATTTAAACAACTCAGCCCCTTAACTTTAAATTCTCCAATAAAATCCGAAAACTAAGAACTATGGATGTTACACCTAAGTTCTCAGTTCTGAATCGAAGTTAAATCAGCTAAAAAGCAATAAATCAGCCAAAAATTTTAAAAACCCAGAAGCTCAATGAGGAGAAAATGACGAAATCTTTGAAGATTCATAATGAATGAAAAAGTTAACTTATTCTTGTACATTGGTCTTCTTCTTCTTCTGGTCGTTTGACATAATCAGTTCCATAGTAATTTAGAACCCAACAAATTGGGTCAGCATCATCAATCTAAAACCAAACACTCAACCCTTATAAATTTTAGATTTATATAATTGGAGAAGGAGAAGAAGATTTCAATAACGAGGAAGAGGAAGAAAAATAAGAAGAGATTTCATTAATCGGTTTAAATCTAGTTTAGTTTCAAATTTATGTGGTTAATTTTTTGGTAAACAATAAACCGATCAAAACCAACGTATGTATGTTCTAAGATTTCAAAGTTTTGATTCGGGTGTAAATAGATTTGAAACTTTGTTTCATGAGAATTTAGAACGAGGTCTTAACTTTGTGTAGTATATCTGATGGTATATTATAGTTATGAGGGAAAAATAGATGGTGAGCCAAAATAATCCTATTGAAACAAGGTTGAAAAATTAAATTTTATAATATAAAGAGGTGCCCATGATTGAAAATCGGTTTCAAGTTAGAAGTTCTACACAACAAATATGCGTTAAACATCGCACATGAACAAACTCATTCTACACAACAAATCATTCTACAACAGAAGTTGAGATTTCAAAATGTCTTACATAGAATCATTGCTAGTAGCATTGTCTGATGTGATAGAAAACACTATTTTCAAGTCCACATTATTTCCATGTCTTAAGAAACTTGCTAAAGACATACATGTATGTGGACACGGTGGATGACAAAATAATATAATCTTTGATGTTTAATTTCCAGTTTTTGGGATGTAATGTGATGTCAAACACATATAGCCGTCATGATTGATTACATACCACAAATCAAAAGTGAACCAAATCCTTTACAGCCTCATTAGAGATGGATCTTTTAGGAAGTTTAGATGACTCTTTTCCCCACCAAATGTCCTTGGATCGTATTCGCATTTGCATCATTGGCAATTCTTTGAGATTCCAAATCTATTGATTTTAATTTGGAAGAGTCATATTAACAAGAACAGAAAACAATACTACACAATAAGAAACTAAAAATTCTTACACAAATCTATCGATATCAATAATAAAAATATAATCTGTCAAACATAGCATATCCAAATCACTCAAGTTTCTATATTTAAAAAAAAAAACTTCAAGAAACTCAGAGAAGTAGCAACAACATCGATCAATCATCAACACAAATATTTCTTATATATTAAAAAACATCAACAAAATATGGAGGGTGGGAAAACTAGACGAGAAGAGCTTTAGATGTACCTTCTCATGGTTATGACTCATCGTTTTGTAAAAGAAGATGACAAAGACTTAGAAAGTATGGAGATAAGCTTCGTTTTCTTCTAGATTCTGTTTTGTTAAGGAGACGAAACAATTTTGTTTTGACTTACGTCTTGTGACACGGACATTAATTTACGGTTAATTTAGTGGAGAAAGACTCTCTTTGGTTTAGGGTTTTGACTATTCTATATTTTGTATTTTGGATTATATAAAACATAATTGTTGCTCGTGTTCACGGAGTTGAAAATATTATTATGGGCTATGAAAACCATTATTTCAACTAAGCTAAAATGTCAAGTGTTTGAAACTGATTTTGTAGAGCTTGTCTCATTGGTGTAGTTTCCTGAGGATTGATCCGCCTTCTCTAATCAACTAGAGGACCTTGTTTCGCTTCACGATTTTTACCTTGTTTCTCGATTACCCATATTTTCCGTTTTTATAATAGACAGACCGATTGTTTAGCACGGACCTCTAGAGTTTTATTTTCTGAATCTTCTTTTGTAATCACTTCTCCTCCAAATTGGGCTACCAATTGTGGAGTGTTCTTCTAATTAATGTTTGGTTGGAAAAAAAAAAATTGTTACTCGTGTGATTTAAGATTTTTTTATAAAATAAAACTTCTATAAATTAATATTCGATAAATTACTAAATTCTATAAAATAATAAAATCTCCGGTTTTGAGTCGGACCAGTGTAAAAATTAACAAAATTCGATAAGATGATAAGATAATATTTTTTTGAAATTCTTATGTAAATATATGGTCCCATTAATATCATAGTTAATAATCACTATATATATATATATATATATATATATATCATATATAATTTACTAATGTATAGTTTTAGTGTTTTTCTAAAATTGAATATTGTTATAGTATATATCTAATTTTTATTGTATCAAATAACAATTATTGTGTTATGTTTCAAGCTATGGAGTTGTAGTATCGTTTATAACTATTTTTTTATCTAAGTAGCTAACATTTTTATAATTTAAAACTTTTAAATATGCATCATTTTTATTTTTATAGTCTTATAAGTTGTTAAAATATTATAGTTGATGTCATTAATCATAAATTTAAATTTATGTAAGTCGTTTGCATAAATGAATTCATCGATAGTTTTGTTAATCATCGTTAACAATTTCATTTCTTCTAAATGTCAAATATTTAAGTCGAAACTGCAAATTTATAGCATTCAAAACATTAGTTTTATTTAGATACAATTATCTCAACTCAAAATTTCAAAAAAATTATAATAAAAATTTAAATTATAAATCCCTTGAAAATAATTTCTCTGTAAATCAATAAATATTAATTTATAGATAAATCAATATCATTATAAATTAATAAAATTTACAGGTCTCAACTTTATTAAGTTATAGAGGTTTTAGTGTACAAAGAATTCTTAAGTTTTATGGATTATGATTAGTGATCGACCATAGTGGGCATTATCTTATATAGCTCAAGGAAGCGGTTTAGTTAATGCATCCGCCAGTTGATCTCTAGTTGATAAGTGTGTGACACGAAGTGTCTCTGCTTGTAGTCTGGTTTATGATAAAATGATAATACAGGGCTATATGCTTCATCCTAGAGTGGAAGACCGGATTTTCACACAAGTATGTAGCGCCAATTTTATCGCAGTATATAACCGGAGGTTTTGGAATGTTTATACCGAGTTCAAGAAGAAGATTGCATATCCATATGAGTTTAGAAGAGGTATTAGCAACAGACATGTAGACTGCTTCTTCTGTTGAAGATCAGGCAACTCCATTTTTTTTCTTCGATAACTGTAAGATAGGTTGACTTCTAAGATAGACAATATATGTGTTAGTTTACATAAAATCATCTGAATCGCCAGCCCAATATGTGTCTGTATATGCGTGTAAGGACAGTGGATTATCACGCCGAATAAAAATTCCATGAGTCGTTATGCCCACAAGATATCTGAGAACACGTTTGGCAACTTGCCAGTGATCTGTTATTGGTGAATGCATAAGTTTTGAAAGACGGTTCACTGCATAAGAAATGTCTGGTCTTGTCAAGGACACAAGTACTTGAGACTTCCAACTACTTTTCGATATTCAGTCGGGTCTGATAATGCTATGCCAGAGTGCAACATAAGCTTCGGGGAAGTTGCCATTGAAGCATGTTTTTCCTTGCCAAGAGATCAACAGTATACTTCCTCTGCATGAGACACAGACCTAAGGAGACACGTCTTTCTTCGATCCCTAGAAAATAGTTGAGTTATGTGTGTTCTTTGACAGAAAACGGTTCAGACAGAGCTTTGAGCGTTTGTTGAAGCATGAAATTTTCATTGCTAGTGAAAGTATGTCATCCACATAGATAAGCATATAGATGATGGATTTGCCTTTCTTTAAGATGAAGAAGGATGTATCTACAAAAGAATTGATCAATCCAACAGAAAGAAAGTATGTTTTTAGTTCAAGATACCAGGCACTGGGAGCTTGCTTCATTGCGTATATCGCCTTTTTGAGATGATATATATAACTTGGACGATCTGCATCAATGTATCCTTGTGGTTGAGTCATATATAAATATTCTGTCAATTAATGTGCCTTGAAGAAACGCGTGATTAACATTAAGTTCGCGAATTGGCCAACTCTTTGTAATAGCAATACCAAGCACTAATCTGATTGTTGTGCATTTGATGAGAGGACTAAATTTTGCAATATAAGATCAAGTCCGGGCTGTTGATTATATCCCTTAGCAACAAACCTGGCTTTCACTCTTTCAGTTGAGCCATCAGACAGAAATTCTATAGCGATAACTAATTCATAATTTAAGTGTTGTAGTTGCAGAAGATAGTCACTAGAAACTTTTTGGCAGTCGCTGAAGAAGGAAAACAGTGATGAGTTGCAGTCGCTGTTTTTTTTTCAGCGACGGAAATGGTAGTCGCAACATCACTATTTTTCTGCATTAACAAGACTCTCCACTTTCTTGGGTTTCAAGTTATCTTGTTTTCCTGTAGTGGCCGCAACGACCATACACTTACAGTCAATGCATTAAGATGAGGTGACATTGGAATTCAATCCCAAATGTGTTCCCTGATGTGATTATTAATCTCCTCTGTCATTGCATTTCTCCATTTTTCATCTTACAAAGTCATATAGTAATTGGTACGAGAGAGTGCCTGACACGTGGAGGGTGGAAATTAGAAGCTAGATTCGATGGCTGAGATCAATTTGAGTTTCCAACTTGGAGAATAAAGAAGCGTGAAAACATAATGGAGTCATTTTATCATCTTTGGCGGCTAAGTTTTATTTTCCCTTTCATCTCTTTTTCTCTGTAATCGACATTGTTGTTCATCCAATTCAAATAATCTTTTCTTATCTCTGGATTCTTATAAGGTGAGCTTGAAAATTCTTTGTTTTATGAACATTGGATCTCTTTGGATATTCTATTGAAGTTTGATTGTATCAAAGGTATCAGACAAAGGATGTTTCTCGGAAATAAAAAATGGAGACACGAGCTCAGGCATCAAGGAAGGAAACACAGATGACGACAGAGGAGGATAGCCTTGGGTCACGCATCGATCAAATGATTCTTAGAACCGAGGTGTTGGAAAACACAGTTGCTGGTCAGAATACAAAAATTGACAAGAACATCGCGGATATGTTTGAGGCGATACGCCTATTAGCCAAGCCCGGAGTAACACCATCAACTAGTGACAATCCCAATCAATCGCGACCTCCGCCAGCTCCGGCGATTATAATGCATGATGCGATGAGTGGAGTACGAGTGGGTATGCCTCTTAACTATGCTGGGATTACACAACTTGGTAAACTCGATTTTCCTCGATTTGATGGTGATAAGGTGAAGGAATGGCTCTTCAAGGTTGAACAGTTTTTCGCGATTGATCATACGCCGGATGATATTAAGGTCCCAGTGGTTTCGATACATTTGGATGACCTTGCTGCTACTTGGCATCAGTCGTTGATTTAGTCTGAATTAGGAGCTCACAGTTTGACTGATTGGCTGACTTATAAGCTGTTACTAAAGGAAAGATTTGATGAGGTTTGGGATGATCCAATAGCAGAGTTAAAACAGCTGCAAGAAACTGAGGGTATAGTGGAATATCACGCAAAATTTGAGAGCATCAGAACGCGGGTGAATCTGCCTGAAACTTACCTCGTGAGTGCTTATCTAGCTGGATTACGAGTTGATACTCAGATGCATATTAGAATGTTTCAACCGCAAATGGTGAGATAGTGTTTGTTGTTGGGACGTTTATATGAGACTACACATCCTCTGAAGAATCCTGCTACTTCTTGGAACGTATCTAAGTCTAATTCAGTGTCCAAAGGCTTGTTACCTTTCAAGAGAGAGACAAAGCTACAGATGCAAAAACCTGTGTTACTGGATAAAGCCAAAGTTCAACATCCTTAACCACATAAGTTCTTGTCAAGTGAAGAAATGAATGATAGGAGGGCCAAAGGATTATGCTACTTTTGTGATGAGAAATACACACATGGTCATTTTAAGTTTCATAAGAAGGCTCAGCTTTTTCTGTTAGAGATGGAAGAGGATAGAGAGTTGGAGATTGAAGATGAAGATAAGGAGAACATACAGCCCGAGTGTGAGATTGCACAGATTTCCGTGAATGCAATTTCAAGAATATCTGATTATACTACAATGCGAGTTAAAGGAGTACATAAGAAGCGTTCCCTGTTCATCCTTATTGACTCGAGATCCACGCATAATTTTTTGGATACTCAAGTTGCGGAGAAGTTGGGATGTTGTATGTTACCAGGTGGCAATGCTAGAGTAATGGTGGCTGATGGGAATAGATTAAATGTGAAAGGGAAGGTTGATAAGTTACAGTGGGATTTTCAAGCAACAAGTTTTGTGGCAGATTTTATGGTGATTCCCTTAAACGGAAGTGATGTGGTATTAGGGGTTCAATGGCTTGAAACTCTTGGTCCTATAACTTGGGATTTCAAGAAACTGACAATGAAATTTGAATGGGGACAGAGACGAGTAGTTTTTTTGCATGGTTTACACCAGGGATCGGTCAGGGCGATTAAGGCTGAAAAGCTGAATAAGGTCAGGGAAGATACAATTCAATTGTCTATGTTGTGTGTCATGCATGATTGTGATGAAGGAGTTGCCTCTCTGTTTTCAATGGAGACAGAGACTTCAAGGCAGATTGCATATCCACCTATAGCAGCACTACTTTCCGAGTATGCATATATTTTTGAGGAACCGGTAGGCTTACCACCATTCAGAATAAATCATGACCATAAGATTCCATTGATAGAAGGTGCTAACCCGGTAAATCAGAGACCTTATAGGTATGCCATTCACCAAAAAAATGCTATAGATAAAATTGTCCATGAGATGTTAGGAAGTGGGACAATTCAGCCAAGTTCTAGTGCCTTTGCGTCTCCAGTGGTGTTAGTCAAGAAGAAGGATGGATCTTGGCGTCTTTGTGTGGACTATAGAGGCATGAATAGTTTGACAGTGAAGGATAGATTCCCTAATCCACTTATTGAGGACTTAATGGATGAGTTAGGAGGCTCTAAGATTTATTCTAAGATTGATCTACGGGCTGGTTATCATCAGGTGTGGATGTCTCTTTCTGATATTCATAAAACAGCTTTTAAAACTCATACTGGTCATTACGAATATGTTGGCATGCCTTTTGGCTTGACTAATGCCCCGGCTACATTCCAAGGTTTGATGAATGCTGTCTTCAATGATTTTCTGAGGAAATTTGTCTTGATTTTTTTCCGATGATATTCTGATTTATAGTGGATCGCTGGAAGTGCATAGAGAACATTTACACTGCATTTTTGAGGTAATGAGGTCGCATCAGTTATATGCTAAGATGAGCAAGTGTGTGTTTGCTACTACTAGAGTGGAATATTTGGGTCATTTTATTGAAGAAAAAGGAGTTTCCACTGACCCTGCAAAAGTCCAAGCAGTAACAGATTGGCTTACTCCTACCAATTTGAAGCAATTAAGAGGATTCCTTGGGTTGGCAGGATACTACCGTCGCTTTGTCAAGAATTTTGGCACGATAGCCAGACCATTAACTCTCTTAACCAAGAAGGATTCATTTCTATGGTCTGAAGATGCTACAACTACTTTTGACGAGTTGAAGAAGGCTTTGTGTACATCACCTGTTTTAGCTCTTCCCTTATTTGATAGACCATTTGTGGTCGAGACTGATGCAAGTGGTCATGGCATTGGGGCTGTTCTTATGCAGGAAGGTCACCCATTAGCTTATATCAGTAGACATTTGAAAGGTAAACAACTCCATCTTTCCATCTATGAAAAGGAATTATTGGTTGTGGTTTTTGCAGTACAAAAGTGGAGGCATTATTTGCTCAATGGTCATTTTGTGATTAAAACGGATCAAAGGAGCCTTAAATATCTATTAGAGCAAAGGTTAAATACTCCAATACAGCAACAGTGGCTTCCAAAACTTTTGGAGTTCGATTATGAAATTCAATACAAAGAGGGTAAGGAGAACTTGGTAGCGGATGCTCTCTCTAGAGTGGGAAGGATCAGAGGTACTTCAGATGGCTTTATCTGTGTTGGAATGTGATTTATTGAAGCGTATACAACACTGTTATGAGACTGATGGTTTGACTAAGGCATTAATCGCAGACCTTAAGGCAAAACCTGGTTCACAACAACACTTTGTGTGATCTCAAAACATTTTGCGTAGGAAGAGTAAAATTGTAGTTCCTGCTGATATTTCACTGCGGAATACAATTCTGGAATGGCTTCACTGTTCGGGAGTGGGAGGCCATTCTGTGAGAGATGCGACTCATCACAGAGTCAAGAGTCTATTTTACTGGAAAGGTATGTCTAAAGACATTCAAGCTTATATACGTAGTTGTTCTGTTTGCCAACAATGCAAGTATGACACATCTGCGTCTCCGGGCTTACTTCAACCTCTTCCTATCCCTAATGCAATTTGGTCTGACATTTCAATGGATTTCATCGAAGGCCTTCCACTTTCTTTTGGTAAATCTGTTATCTTTGTCATTGTTGATCGTTTGACTAAAGCTGCTCACTTTGTGGCTCTGAGTCACCCATATTTAGCTGCTACTATTGCTCAGGCTTTCCTTGATAATGTCTTTAAACTTCATGGTTTTCCAAGCTCAATAGTAAGTGATAGAGATGTGGTTTTTCTCAGTGAGTTTTGGAGAGAATTTTTTACCTTACAAGGGGTCTCCCTTAACTACTCTAGTGCTTACCACCCTCAGAGTGATGGCCAAACAGAAGAAGTGAATCGATGTTTAGAGACGTACTTGCGGTGCATGTGTAGTGACATGCCATATTTGTGGAGTAAGTGGTTGCCTCTTGCTGAATATTGGTACAATACGAGCTTTCATTCTTCAGCTCAAATGTCACCTTATGAGGCAGTTTATGGTCAGCCTCCCCCTCAACATCTTCCTTACTTACCCGGTGAATCTAAAGTAGTTGTGGTGGCTAAAAGCTTGCAGGAACGTGAGAGTATGCTATTAATTCTCAAGTTTCATCTCTTACGTGCTCAACATCGGATGGAACAAGTGGCAAATAGGAGAAGGTATGAGAGAAGTTTTCGTATTGGAGATTATGTTTATGTTAAGCTCCAGCCCTATAGACAAGGTTCGGTGGTACTAAGAGTGAATCAGAAATTGGCTCCTAAGTACTATGGTCCCTATAAAGTTTTGGATACATGTGGGAAAGTGGCTTATAAGTTGGAGTTGCCCGACACGTCTCGGGTTCACCCAGTGTTTCATGTGTCTCAGTTGAAGTTACGAGTTGGAGATCATGTAGTTAGCACATAATTGCCTTCTATTGTACATGATGTGTTGATTAAAGAACCTGAGCGCATTTTGGAGCGGAAGATGGTGAACAGGCAAGGAAGAGCAGCCAATAAGGTTCTGATTAAATGGTCCAATGAGGATGAAGCAGAGGCCACTTGGGAGTTTCTGTATGATTTGTTGCAGAAGTATCCAACCTTTAAACCATGAGGACACGGTTGTTTGAGAAGGGAGGATTTGATATAGTAATTGGTATGAGAGAGTGCCTGACATGTGGAGGGTGGAAATTAGAAGCTAGATTCGATGGCTGAGATCAATTTGAGTTTCCAACTTGGAGAATAGGGTTAAAGAAGCGTGAAAACATAATGGAGTCATTTTATCATCTTTGGCGGCTGAGTTTTATTTTCCCTTTCATCTCTTTTTCTCTGTAATCGACATTGTTGTTCATCCAATTCAAAGAATCTTTTCTTATCTCTGGTTTCTTGTAAGGTGAACTTGAGAATTCTTTGTTTTATGAACATTAGATCTCTTTGGATATTCTATTGAAATTTGATTGTATCACAAAGCTTGATTGGCAGGGGTGGAAGAACATTGGTCGGTTGTTAAGGTATATTTGGTATTAGGTTTGGAAATTTCACTTTTACCGCTGGTGGCTATAGGATGACAGTTTGCGGGATTTGGGGCTGTAGGTTGGATGGGGTTAGGTGCAGCAGGCGGAGCGGGGTTCGCCGCAACCTGCGCGAGAGGTAGAAGATGAAGACTGCGAGCTTGGTTTGGGTGTTAGAGGTTTGTGTTTGTGGGCTTGAAGTTGAATTTGGGTTTGGTTTGTGGATATGTTAGGGCTTTGTTGGGTCAGATCAACCTATATAGGGTACTAGAGAAAAAAAAAAATTTAGACCCTTTAATTTTAAAATTTTAAATTTTTTTATTAATTTTTTATTAAAAAAATATTTT
>VBRH01001813.1:25195-37507 GCA_014578085.1 Cardamine resedifolia
TCATGATGAAGCAGATTTTAGATGGACAAAAGAGGAGCGTGTAAGAGGTGAATGAGAAGTTAACTGCTCTTGACAACAAGATTAATATCATGAACAACAAGCTCAATTACAAACTTGAGAATTTGACTTGTCGGGTTGATTTTCTTGATTCACAAGCTTCTTATACCTCTGCGACCAAGTCAGATCGATCAATATATGTACCAGCTCTAGATTCTAGCATCAAAATGTAGTTATCAACTCAGGTAATATTCAAGCTCTTCATTTGAGGAAATTTCCTAAGCTTGAAGATCCAGGGAGATTTGTTGTTCCATGCTACATCCTTGGAGTTGAATTTGAAGACTCTGTATGTGATTCTTGATCCACTGTGAACCTTATGTCAAGTGATATCGCATAATCCTTGGGAATTGCCAATATGCAGTCCTCTCAGATGTCTATCAGGTTTGGAAATGCTTCAATAGCAACTCCGCAAGGATGCATTAAAGATCTTTCTTTGCAGATTGGGAATTGCTTTGTGCCAAGTGATTTTCAGGTTGTAGAGATGAGCGATGATTCATATATGCCTTTGAGTCTTGGAAGATCTTTTCTTGCTACAACTGGTTGATCTACCTAATAAAAGGGTATGTTTTTCCAACATCGACAAGAATGTCTTTTATGATGCAATCCCAGATAATGAGAGAAAATATGGTTTTTATATTGCCATTGAGGAGAAGAATCTGAATATACATGATCGTAGAGAAAGCAGACCGCGTCTCAACCCACCTCCACCACACTCTGATCCTCTTGTGGATTCTCATCACACTTAGGCGTTAGTTCAGTCAAGCTCATGAGGTTAAACAAGTGCTTGGTGGGAGGCAATCCACCGGTAAGTCTGTACATATATTTTTTTCAAAGTCTTGCTATTGTTTTTATTCAAAAAAAAAAATTATGGAGGGTGACTGATCGATCGATCCCGCTTCTGCATGATCGATATGTGCATTTTTCCAGAATGTGTCAGTCGCAACACACGCGTGTCTCGGTCGACACAGGTGACTACGAGAACAACCTTGTTGATTTAAGCTTGGTGTCGCCCAACACCAAGTTGTGTGTCGGTCGACGCATGTATGATTCTTGTTTCTTTTTGCTTTCTCGATTTCATATCATTTTCTTCACCAAGCTTACGATTCTATAACACTGAGGACATTGTTGTTTAAGTCTGGGGGGAGGTGGTTACTGACATTATATTTTCTTTTCTTAGAGCCAGTTTGTTGTTTTATTGAGTCAAAACTTTTGTGTATGAAACTATGATTTTTCGAGGAAACCATCACATTTGCAGGAACTTAAGTGACCACTGATTTGAACTTGACTGGCATCCGTGACTAATAGAAAAACCAAAAGCCGACCAGTTGACTTGAGACATCCATATTTCCAGCAGAAATCTACTAAAGCCTGAGCTAATATCTGATTTTTCATTTTACCTCATCGATGTGACTGATGTTCATAGGGCTTGACTCCTCATTCATACTTGACAAAAGATAACATGTGTATAAGAAATGATACTCTTCTCCCTTATTCTAAAAAAAAAATGAAAGCAGAAAAGATGAGATAATTTTCTTTTGAGTAAAGGGGTAGGAAAATTTCCAGTGACCCCATTATTTTACTTTTAAAGAGATGATCACACGAAGGTTAGAAAATTTTTCCGTGATACCATTATTCGCCTACACCTTTGATATAAAAAATATAAAGAGAATAAGAAAATATTAAGTCTGGGAGAGAGAAAGAGTACAAGTGTTGTATGGTTGATTTGTCATGGTATTGTATGGGAATGAGTCTAGAAGGTTTTTGGCATTGAGATCAAAGATGAGACCCAGCGATGAAATGCTTATGGACTATATCGCCAAATTGTGGGTTGAATCAGGAAAACTGCGAATGTCTATGGTGAAGTACATGGTAGTCTGGATTCTGTCAGGTAAAAATTTATAGTGGCTTTACTATGGTGAATGTGAGTGTGGTGCTCTTATGACGAAATGTGTTTCTGTGTTTTCAAACTTCTTTCCCTTGTTTAGTTTTTTGTTTGCTTGAGGGCAAGCAAAAGCTAAGTCTGGGAGAGTTGATATATCATAGTTTTTATGGGGTTTTAAGCCATGATATATGTACATAATCGAGTATTTTATGTATCTTTAGAGTCCATTTAGAGTTTTTTACAGGTTTACACGCATTTGGGGATTATTTGGAAATGATGGAGCAATTTTGGAGCATTGTAGCTAAAGGGACGAAGTTGGTGTTTTTCAAGTGCATTTGCGTCGAGCGCGACAACACCTTGCGTCGGTCGACGCAGTCCGATTTTTACACCTAAGCAGAAATTTATTAATTTCATACAGCTTTTTCCCATAAGTTCCATGTATTTACAAAAGGGGCACATCTCGTGTTTAGACTATATAATTAGGGTTTTTAAGTTCTGTTTCTCGATCTTTCACTTTGGCGAAAAGACTAGGAGATTTAGGAGCTTATCTTACTTTGTACTACTTTGAGAGAAGATTTCGAACCCCTATTTCTATTTCTCTATTCTATTTCATATGATATCTATTTTATCCATGTCTTTTGTTTCAATTGATATGTGTGAATAGATCTCTTGTTAGATTTGGGGAATTCTCATTAGAGTTTTCATAGAATGATATATTGATTGATTAATTAGGATTCAAACTTGATAGTTCTTCACCTAGGTTGTTCTTAAGGCTAGTTCTAGCTTGATCACTTAGAATTTAGATCATATGTTATTAAATTGGCACGACAGTGTGATTTATAATCTGACGGAACCTAGAGTGAGCAAATTAGATAATTGCAAAGAGATTTGGATTAGATAATTTGTGAACATATCGAACTTGCACTTAATGCTTGTTTAGGATTTAGAATTCGCAAAGAAATTTGGTTTCTTAGGTTTTAATCATAGTTAATTCTCGCAACGAAAGTTGGTTTATTTTACCTTAGTGATTTGAGTTCTGGAACTGGTTCGTAATTAGATCCTAGCTAATTGATTAATATTCATTACTTGATTTCTTGAGAGATTCCCTAGACTTGACGCTTTCCTGCTTTATTACAAAAAAAAACCAATTTTAATAATTCCGGAAGAGACAATGATGCTTCAGGGCTCCAAGTAGCAACAAACATCAAACAATCATCCTCATGCCACAAACCACGCTGAAGAATCCAAGAACGAGTAGATTCATCCGGTATGTGAAACAAGTACGAAGAATCGCCCAATTTTCAAGTGAATATTCTGCATTTCCTACCCCAAATCCTATTGACTACATCATGAATGAGGCCTCCCGAAGGAGTGGAACAACGATAAAACTGTCCTATGATATACTCTTTTTGGTTTGCAGCACCATGAAGAAGAATATGACTAGGGATTGTTACCTTTGGAGTCCCATCTTCCAAGTAGGTTGGTGATGTTGTTCGGTAGAGGTTCGTTTTGGAGGGATCCATCTTTGCAGCCCAAGAAAACGCAATTTTCCATCTTCCCTAACTTCTGGAGGATAGAGATTATGAACAGGGGACTTGGACACAACCGAAGCTTTAGTTCTGTTATCTTTAGTTCCCTTGCTTCTAACTGCATTACCATGACCTGAAGCTAGAGATGGCCATTTGGTCGGTGAAGGGAGATTTTGGAGGAAGCTCGAGCCCGTTTCCCTTGAAATCGTCAAAGCTGGTGGAGAAGAAGGCAAAGTAATCTTCAATGGCTTTGCCCATGCTCCTAGAGATGGAGTGAACGGAGCCGGAGGAGCTGCAACATGATTCTTGAAGACATCAGAAACAGTTCGAAGATCTTCTATTGATGCGAAAAAATCAACAGAGCTTTCGTCTGTTGCACAAATCCATCGGAGACTAAATCATGATTTGCTGTAGAAATCAATTGATTTTTCTCCATAGATTTGAAAGAAGCTTTTTTTGTAGGATATTGGGTTTTAAGAAAGTGGAATCCAGAAGAACTAAATTAGAGTTACACTAGAAAGAAGCTCACCGGCATTGAAACACCAATAACAACATACAACGGAGCTCGCCGAGAAAGGTTAGCGAATGTGCTAATAGGTTTTTTTTTTTATAGATGTGCCCGAGAGAGAAAATTTTTAAAAATTTAGGACATGAATGTTTATAAGTTATTAAGTGATTTTTGGATTATGGTTTTTGGTTTTTGGATTTTGGATTTTGAATCTTAAATTTTGGTTTTTAAATTTTATTAAAAAAATAAAATAATTAAATTTATAAATAAAAAAGAAAAGAAGTTTCGTTTAGAAAGTAAAAAACAAAAAAAAATAGTTTTTAGATTTTCAGTAAAAATTGGTGAAATGATCTAAAAACTAGTTTCTCTATTTTAGGAAATATACTTTTACAAAAATTTTGAATGGATAAAAAATGAGTTTTTAAGAACAAAAACCAAAAACTAAAAACCAAAAACTATTGTAAAATTCACTTGCTACCTTATTTTCTAAGATTTGATTATTTCTTTTATATTTGAAAGACTATTGTGAAACATTCACCAGTGGATATGCTCTAAGCATACATGCTTATGTAAGCAATTACATTATGCGTTTACTAACAAATTAAATAACATTAACAAGACTACAATTTCACACACACACATATATATATATATATATATATATATATATATGCAATATTTTAGTAGATGTTAGTTTCTTAACAGATAAGCCGTAACTCAATTTTCTGAAATATTTAGAGACCCATAATGATATAATTTCATTATTTTAACTTTATGAGTAACATGTAGTATAAGGATCACTTCAGTCTTCAAATTCCGGTTTAATCAATCGGAATTTACTGCCACAGGTAATTTGACGTCATCCAAAACGTATATAATAGTTTAGCTGACGTCATCCCAAAGAAGAAAGCATCGCTAAGCATGCTTATGTAAGCAATTACATGATGCGCAACTAACAAATTAAATAACATTAACAAGACGAAAGTTTCCTATTTATTATACATGTAATATCTAATATTCCCTCCGTTTCAAAATATAAGATTTCAAAATATAAGATGTTTTAGCTAATATCACGTAAATTAAGAAGATCCTTTTATTTTTTATAAATACCATTTAATACATAAAATAAAAATAATTTACCTAATTATGAAAAAATCGTAAAATATTATTGGTCACACAAAATGGAAAGTTACCTAGAAAGATGAAAATATCTTATATTTTGAAAAAAAAAACATCTCAAAACATTTTATATTTTGAAACGGAGGGAGTATTAGATATATTAACTTGAGAAATTAAGTTTCAACGTTCATAGACTTACAAATTACAATAATGAAACGAAGACCTTTTGTCATTTTCTGGGCTTAGCTGTGAACGAGTTGGTGGTGATGATAAACAGACAAAATTTTCAACTTGTAGTCTAAGGCTTACATTTTCCACAGTTGACTAGAATTGTACAAAATTACTTTTTAATATCATTTGCTTCATTTTCCGATTGGTTGTTTTGTATGTGTTTCTTTTAGAGTTGTTTTTATGTTTTAATTTTTCATTCCGTAACTCTTTCACAGGATTTTAATAGCAAATCTTTTATAAAAGAAAAAAAAAAGAACAAAATAAGAATAATTAATAGAGTAACTATTTCGTTAAGAAAATAAGAGATTGATGGCTCATGCTTTACCGAATATCTTACTCTTAAAAATATCTAAGTGGCTCCTCGCATGCCTTAAAACATCGACAAATCTCTTAACACTTCACATAATCATAGAGACCAATATCGTGAACGACAAAGCTTATAACATTATTTATTATAATCGTCCTAAAAGTAAGTTAAAATTAATTACGAAACAATCTAATGATATAACTTTCTAAGTCATCATCGGTTTCCTGAAAATTAATTAGAGACTTCGTGGCATCTTCCTCGAAAACACCAGGAGTATTATAAATAGTGAGTGAAGGTTAATAGAACAATTAAACCAAATCGAAGCACACTTGCCAAGCAAGTCTCAAGAGAAACAAACACACACATAAACATATAGTTTCGTGTGATACAAGCAACACCAAAAAAGATGTTTGAAACCGGAGCTATATGGGGATTAACCGGGACGACAGTGACGAGCTTTATGTTCCTATGGGCGATATACAAACAATACGTTCCACACCATCTCCGAGCTTACGTGGAGAAATATTTTTACAAGATGGTTGGATGGATTTCTTTTTACGTTCACATCAAATTCACCGAGTACACAGAAGAAGGTCTCAAAAGAAGCCAAGCCTACGAATCCATACGCAACTACTTATCCTCAAAATCAACGGCTCGTGCCAGGAGATTAAAGGCCAACGAAACGAAAAACAGCAAGTCGTTGGTGCTAAGTATGGATGATCACGAGGAAGTTGAAGATGTGTTCGAAGGTGTGAAGGTGACTTGGTATTCGAATGTGAAAGTGACTCAAACTCAGTCTAATTATGGTCGAAGTATCTCGGACGAGAGAAGGTTCTTTACGCTTACCTTTCATAGGCGATACCGAGGGATGATCATTGAGACTTATCTTGATCATGTTTTGAGAGAAGGGAAAGGGATAGGGTTGAAGAACAGAGAGAGGAAGCTTTACACTAATAACACAAGTAAAGAATGGTATCCTTGGAGCGCAGGGAAGTGGAGCAATGTTCCTTTTCATCATCCAGCGACCTTCGAGACTTTGGCTATGGATCCTGTGAAAAAAGAAGGGATTAAGAAGGATTTGATCAAGTTTAGTAAAGGAGAAGATTACTATAGGAAGGTTGGGAAGCCATGGAAGCGAGGTTATCTCTTGTTTGGACCGCCCGGGACAGGGAAATCAACGATGATAGCTGCAATAGCAAATTTCTTGGACTATGATGTTTATGATCTTGAGCTTACGACCGTGAAAGATAACTCAGAGCTGAAGAAGTTGGTGTTGGATACAACAAGTAAGTCATTGATTGTGATTGAAGATATTGATTGCTCGCTTGATCTTACGGGGCAGAGAAAGAAGAAAAAGGAGGAAGATGAAGAAGAAGATGGAGAGGAAAAGAAGGAAGGTGAGAAGAAGGCAAAGGGAGATGAGAATCAGAGTAAAGTTACTTTGTCAGGGTTATTAAATTCTATTGATGGGTTATGGTCAGCTTGTAGCGGTGAGAAGATCATAGTGTTCACAACGAATTTTGTAGATAAGCTTGATCCGGCATTGATACGTAGAGGAAGAATGGACAATCATATTGAGATGTCTTATTGTAGGTTTGAAGCGTTTAAGGTTTTGGCTAAGAACTACTTACAGATTGAAACACATGAATTGTATGAAGAAATCGAGAGAAAGCTCGAAGAAACCGATATGTCTCCAGCGGACGTGGCAGAGACTTTGATGCCGAAATCTGATGAGGAAGATGCAGAAATTTGTATCAAGCGTTTGGTCAAGACTTTGGGGGAAGAGAAGGAAAAAGCGAAGAAGTTGGCTGAGGAAGAAGAGAAGAAGAAAGCAGAGAAGGAAGTGAGAAAGGAGAAGAAAGCAGAGAAGAAGAAGACAGAGGAAGCAGAGAAGAAGAAGAAAGAGGAAGAAGAAAAGAAGAAAGCAGAGGAAGCAGAGAAGAAGAAGACAGAGGAAGAAGAGAAGAAAGTGCGGGGCACGGAGGAAAACGGCAACGTTTCACAGAAAAATGGTATCAACTAAGATTTTAGCAAAAAAGGTCAAACTAAAAAATTAGTGTGTAAAGGTTGTACTTTGACATGCGTAGAAATAAGTCTTAAATACAAAAGTAGCATATTATATGATGTTTTTTTTTCTCTTTTTTTTTTTGTGTTTATCATATTATATCATGTTTTAAAAATTGTGTTTTGTTTCATTTTATAAGAAAAAAATAGCAAGTTCCTTTACATAATTTTAATAACTTTTTGTATTGTACAATATATTATCATTGGCAAAGTTCTTCGTGCGTAGAAATAACGTTAAATACAAAAGTAAGTTAAAAACTTATAATATATATACTCCCTCAGTGTTTTTATTATATGATGTTCAAATAATTTTTCTATTTCACTTTATAAGAAGTTTTAGAAGAAAATTCAAGTTTCATAAGTTTTATGAAAATTTGTATTCTACATTATATTTTATCATTGGCAAATTGTTTCAGTTTAAATATTAAATTATATATTTGATGTAGGAAAAACAAAAACAAAATAAATAATAAGTTTCTTAATTATACTCTGTACTTTTAGGTATAACATATTTTTTTTTTGCAAATTTGGTAAACCATCTTATATTATGAAAAAAGGAAATAGATATCAAATATATATATATATATATATGAGTGTTTTTGTAAACTAGGTAGTTTTTAAGTTTTAATTGGCTATTTAGGTAGTTTTTGCCCAACTAATACTTTTGGGTAGTTTTTCTAAAAACTACGTCGGATGTACATCCCTCTGTACACCTGACATGGTTTACAACTCTTTTTTGGTGTACACCGATGTAAAGGTGTACGCCAACTTGAAGGTGTATAGAGAGCTGTACACTTCATCTAGTTTTAAAAAAACCTACCCGACAAACTATCCAAAAACTACCAAAAAACATCAATCGGACAAAAACTACATAAACCGCAAATTAAAACATAAAAACTACCATATTACCCAATTTCCCTTATATATATATAAAAACATAAAAACATAAAAACATAAAAACTACCATATTACCCAATTTCCCTTATATATATAATAATTGAATTGTATCCCTAAACTCACAAAAAAAATCCAAATCATACTTGTTTCCCCACAAAGTGTTTGTCCGCTTGGGATCTAATGTCAATGTTTAGAATTTGCTTCACTCCTACTAATGCATTCTTGAGTATTAATACACAGAAAGGATGACAATCTCAACAAGAGATAAATACAAATCTAGATCCTAATATATCGACATAAGACTATTCAAATGATATATGAAGAATATATTAACAATATACTAACATTCCCTTCAAGATGGACATCCCAGGGTAAGACCAATCTTGATAGAAAAGTCACGAAAGCATGTCTTGGTAGCAGTTTCGTAAGAGCATCTGCGAGTTAATCAGCTGAGTTTAAATGTGAGACCCGAACTGTGTCATCCTCAACTAGCTCACAAACAAAATTGTAATCCAATGCAGAGTGCTTCATACTAGAATGAAACACCGGATTTGGCGCATAGATACGTTGGCGCACTATTAACATAGTAAATCATTGGCGTCCCATTCAGAGCAACACCAAGTTCTTCGGCAAGCGAGAGTATCCATCGTAGCTTAACTGCGGGGACAGCATCAGACCTATACTCAGCCTCCGTTGACGAGCGAGAAACCGCTTTCTGTTGACCAAGAGATTGGTTGCTTGCCAAGATATACCACACATGCACTTGTAGATGTGTAGTCACCACCGTCTCCTGCCATGTCCGCATCAGAGTATGCATGAAGTGTAAGAGGCATGGAAGTAGAGAAGAAAATATCATGATTCACAGTCCCCACAGGATAGCGTAGTGCCCTTTTTGCAGCATCCCGATGAATTATCGTTGGTTGGTGAATGAACTGTGACAAGCGGTTCACCGCGAGATAGATATCCGAGAAAGAGATATACTAGGTTCAATTAGCTTCTCATAATCAAGCTATAATCAACATATGTTAGTATGTAGACAAAATATGTACCAGGCAGAAGAATGAAAAGTGATGTGTCACTTAGAGAAAACTTGAAGCCAACATAGAGCAAAAAATTCTTGATTTCATGGTACAATGCCTGAGGAGCTTGCTAAAGGCCATAAATTGCATTCTTGAGACGAAACACAAAACCTGGATTATCCTTATCAATGAAGCCCGGTGTCTGAGTCATATATATTTCCTCCGTAAGATTACCTTATAGAAAGGCATCGATGACATCTAGTTGTTGCAGAGCCACCACAACTCCAAGAACTAGGCGGATCGTCGCATGTTTACCACGTGGTAAATGTCTCATGAAAGTTCACACTAGGCTCTTGATGAAACCCCTTTGCCACCAAGCGATCTCTGAACATGCCAATAGACCAGTCATGGAAATGTTTAATAGTAAAGTCCCATTTACACCCCCACAACATTATAAGATGCATCCATTGGAACAACATCCGAAGTGCCAATGCAAATCTGAGCATCCATCTCCGTGCTCATGGCCTTGTGCCAGCTTTCATCCTTAAGTGCTTGAGCCATAATCTTTGGTTTAATCTCAATGAGTTGGGCTGCCAGTCCATACTTTGGATTGGGTTTATATATCTGATTCTTGCCTCTGATCTGCATAGGGTGAGTGTTAAAAACTGATTGCGGTTGTGGAGGCAATAGTAAGCCTTGCGGTTTTTTAGTAGTGGTAGTGGCAGTGTTTTCCGAGGAAGAAAATAACTCCTCTGATGTGACATGGTGCAGAAAATGATGGAGATAAAGGAGCCAAGCATGAGGGACTTGGATGTATGAGTGGCGGTTGAAACACTGGAGCGATTGACGGTGAAGAAGAAACTAAAACCATGTTTGGAAAAGAAGATGTAAACGAGTTGTTTAAAGATTAGAAACGAGAAATATTGTCTCATGAAAGACAACATGGCGAGAAGTAAAATTTTGAGAAGTCTGGACATCAAGACAAAAAAATGTGCTTTGAGTAACATAGTATAACCGATAAAGACACAAGGAGAAGAACTTGTGCTGAACTTATTGTGGCCGTACGGCCGGAGCCATGGGTAGTAGCATAAGCACCCCCAAAGGCCCGAAGCTTGGCGTAGTTAGGTTGTGCCCCAAAGAAAAGTTGAAACGGTGATGACTTTGTTAGGATTAGTTTCGGCATTCTATTGTTAAGATAAACATCATTAAAGAATGCTACATCCAGTTTGTCACCGGAACACCTGCTTGTGAAAAAGGTTCATGCTTTTTTCAACTATATAACGGTGTCTCCTTTCCGCAATCCCATTGTGTTCGGGAGTATGTAGAAGATTAGTGAGGTGCATAATGCCGTGAGTTTACAAGTACCTCCAGAGTGAAACATATTCACCACCAATATCAGAATAAAGCATTTTTTTTTATCTTTGAGTTAAATATGTTTTTACGAGCGCTTGGAATGGTGGAAAAGTCTGTGAGAGTTGAGACTTAAATTTCAAAGGCTAAAACCAGACATATCGAGTGAAATGATCTAAAAATATTATGTAATACTTGAAACCAGGAACTGAATAAACCGGTGCCGTCCATACATAAAAATAACAACCTCAAGTGGACCAGAAGACCTGATTTTATTATAAAAAGACGACAATGATGGGTAAAGAAAAATCCAAAATAACTTGACAAATAATCAAAGAAGAAGGATGCCCTAATCTGGAGTGCCAAGTCGAAAGAGAGGACTTATGACACGAAAAAGCTGAAATTGAAGAAGATGGATTCACTGGCCACTTATACACTCCTTCACTGGCCTTTCCGGTTAGGAGTGTTGCGTCCATGCTAAGATATTTTACCTGAATGTATTGGGACAAGTTGCACCATCACATTATTAGTTTTACATAGTTTGTTAAGAGAGAAGGTTTTCTTGATCTCCGGATCACATAGGCTACTGGTAAGTGAAGGAGATCCAGTGTTTGAGGGTAAAGAAGTGGAACCAGTGTGAGTGATGTTTAAGTGATTTCCATTGTCGATCAGAAACTCTTTGCCTCCTTGATACGGTGCATGCATGGAAAGGTTGCTCAAGTCACTCGCAATATGATGTGAGGACCACTATAAAGAAGCCACGAGGCTGACTCAGATGGTGTTGAAGTCGTGTGGTGTGCCTGAGGGTTCCAATGAGCAGGTGGAAATGGTGGTTGCGGTGTTTGCCATGGAGGAGTACCATCACGTTGTTAAGGAGTTGGTGATGTATCATCTAACTGAGGGCATTGTTGGGCACTATGTCCCTACGTGCCACACAACTAGGATTTGCTGAGATAAGGACCATCATTACAGTAGTTACCTCGAGAAGCTCCATGATAGTTGGACCAAGGCGTTGGCTTATGAAAGTATTGAACACGTTTCCTGTTATCGGTTATGACACACCATTGATTTTGTAAGACCGCAAAAAACTGGATATGAAAACTACGAATAAATAAAGAATTACGGAAAGAAAAAATAGATAAAACGATTTTAGAAAACCGAATAAAGTGGAGGCAAGATATGATCTCTTTCCTTAATTCTTAAAATCGCCTGTAGTGTGACGGTTTGATACTATTTAGAATCCCAGGATACAACCACTAGGAGACCGTAGTGGTTGTATCCTGGGATTCTAAATAGTATCAAACCGTCACACTACAGGCGATTTTAAGAATTAAGGAAAGAGATCATAT
>VBRH01001815.1:963-14622 GCA_014578085.1 Cardamine resedifolia
GTACCTTGAATGTCTTCAAGGGAATAACCTAAGGTTTTTCTATGCTTCCTTAACTCGGAGAGAAGCATATTTGTTTCTGCATCATTCAAACAAGAGTTAATATACCAGGGTAAGTAGAATTAGGTCCAAGAAATGCGTATTTGAAATGCGTATTTGAGGCCAACTGGGAGTTGTTCAAGCTCGACTTTAGGGGCTTTCAACTCACTCCATGGATCAGCTACATCGGTTGGGGTGTCCTTATGAGGTCTTGGAGTGTCACTTTCTTTATTTAAACCAAGATATGCGATTGGTTTCTCATAACTTGGAGCTAAAACAAGAATGTTCTTGTAGTTTTTTGTTGATTCTTTGAGATAGCTAAATTCATCAATAGTTGTCGTCAAAGCCATCTCCACAGGGTCCTCCAATAATATTTCTTCATATACCTCATTTGTAACTTCAGCTAGCTCATCAATCCAAAAGATCTTACCATCAACCGTAGGTTGCTTCAAAGCTTGATTCATGTTGAAATTCATAACAAAATTTCCCAAGTGAAGATCAATTTTTCCATTGTGAACATCAATTATGGCTCCAGCTGTAGAGAGGAAGGGGCCACCAAGTACCAAAGGATCCTTAGGTTCCCTTTCAAGTTCCAGAACCACAAAGTATATAGGGATTCAACACTCTCCAATTTTTACTTGTACATCAACAAGAATACCTATCGGCTGTCGGATTGATCTGTCTACAAGCACCAATGAAATTTTTGTTGGCTCAAATGTGAGATACCCTAAGCGATGTGCTAGTGAGTATGGCATCATGTTAATACTTGATCCCAAATCACAGAGATCTCGCTAAAAAATTTATGTTCCAATCGTACAAGACAGCACAAAGCTCCCTATATCTCCTTGCTTTTAAAGTGCACGGTTCTGAATTATGGCACTACACTCCTTTGTGATTGTCATCACGCCATCTTCTAGGCTTATAGTGTTGGTCAATATGCTCTTCATGTACTTCCTAAGAGATGGAATCATAGCACAAACATCAATAAAAGGTAACCTTACTGTTAGTTGTCCGACAAGCTCTTTTAGCTAGGTGTGCTCTTTCTGCTTCTTCGAAAATTTTATGGCGTCGGGGAATGGTATCGTGGGAAGGAATGAACGTGATGGTGGTAGTGGTGGACTATCCTTTATTTTTTCCTCACGACTTGTATCTTCCCTACCCATGATTTCTTCTTCTAAAGGCACAGTTTGTTCCGCTTCTTTTTCCCTCTGGTCTTTTGGATATTCTGGCTCCTTGTATGATGTTCCACTCCTTAGTGTGACAGCATTTAAAAATTCATAGTTATGAGGCTGATCATGTACCTCCATCAGAGATCTAATAGATCTTTCAAAATTTATTGCATTCTCCTTTGCTTGCATGTCAACTTCCCCGATGTAGGTTTTCAATGTTTTGATCTTGTTTTTGACTTCTTCACACATGTTTCCCATCTTGGTAGTGAAGTATTCCAAGAAAATTTGTTGATTTTTATCCAGTTCCTGTATTATTGACTCCAGTTTTTGATTATGACTTACAGTGGTTGAGTTGGAGAAATTTTGTTGGAAATTTTGGTGGTAATCGAATGAGAGTTCCAGCTGAAAGTGGTTTCTCTCATGATCACGTCTTTGTTCCCAAAATTCTTGACTTGCTGGGTGTCCTTGATAGGCGTCCTCAGCTTGTATGTAATTCATATATCCCCCTTGATCAACAAACTCGTCTTTTGCTTCAAAAGAGTTGTTGTTTAGCTGTAAGCTTTGGGCAATTGTGATAACTATTTCTTTAAGTTCTTCAATTTATGAAGGTCTGGTTGTCTCTTCTTTATGTTGGCGTGTGAAGCTTGAGTAGCTGAACTGGTTGTTGTGGCTGCTTGTAGCGAGATTTTTGATCAGCATTTGCACCTCCTCCACGGTCTTTGTAGAAAATCTCCATTGCTTGCTACATCAAGAGATAGGCGATACCTTTCATTAACTCCTCCGTAAAAAGTATTCATCATATAACCTTCAGTAAAGCCATGATGAGGACAGTCCCTCTCGTAGTCTTTAAATCGCTCCACGTGTCGAAGAATGATTCTAGAGTCCCTTAATCAAATTCTCTAATCTTCCTCCTTATATGGTTAGAACGAGAATTAGTGAAGAATTTGTTGAGAAAGGCCTATTTGCACTTCTTCCAAGTCGTGATTGATGATGGAGGTAGGTAGGGACTTCAACCAGTTCTTTGCTCTATCCACAAGAGAGAAGCAGAAAAGCTTGCACTTCAAGTAGTTTTTAGACTCCTCGTCTGATTTGGTAGCGCCGCATAGCTCTTTGAAAGTCTCAATGTGGTCCATTGGATGCTCTGTAGGAGTACCATGATATTGGTTTTTTTTTACCAAGGCAATGATTTGGGGGCTGATCTTGATATTTCGCCCCTGCGGAGTTGGTGGCTGAATTGTTGAACGGTCTTCAACAAGTTGGCCGAGAGCGTCAAATTCTCAAATTTTTTGAACCAGTGGGTTTATGTAACCCTCCTCATGAGCTGCATCCCTAGCTGGGACATGCACATTGTTATCGTTGACTCCAACGACTCCTTGATCGTCCATCCTCGGGTGGATCGTCAAGCTCTCATGGATCATGGTTTTGATTTTCCATCAAGAAATTAATGGTACCTGAAAATTAAAACAAAAATATCAAAGCAAAATTGAAAATAAAATGAAAAATGTGTGTGTCCTAGACTAGGCTCTAGTCTTAGACTCGTGAGCAACAATCACTCCCCGACAATGGCGCCAAAAACTTGATGTGTATCAGGTTTTACCTCAAAATAGACACAACGGAAAGGTTGCATATGCACAACCAATCAATCGTGTGTAATATTTTAGGATCGATCCCACAGAGAGTGATGTTGCTAGGACGAGGTTAATAAGAGTAAAGCGAGAATATGACGAATATAAGACTGTGAGTTTTTGTGAGCAATGGTAACGTAAATAGCAAGTAAGTAAATCAAAGAAATCAAGCATTGGGCGTATGGGGGACTATCCAGGGACTAAGATTCTCCATAGTTTCAGCAATTATCAAACATTCTTCTCTACTAGGATTCATGAACTCGCAACACTAAGGGTGCTCCTTCTATAAATTAGTCTACTTTTGGGCGGATAGCTAACTATGTCTATTCTCCTCATGGCTCTACTGTCGCATTAACCATGATGAATTCTATTCATGCATTATATTCGGATGGTCTTAGTTCATAGTAGTCTCGTAGCACACAGCTTTCGGCCGGCCATGAGACTGACTGCTCTACCTAGTTAGTTTGGGAGAGGATGACGCGATTGTCGTCGGGATCCTTCTCCGATGATCAGGTGCAAGAGAGTATCAAAGCAATAAGCATTAAGAACAAATTTAAGTCGAAGAATCATAATCATAAGATAGAGAGAAAAACGAATCTAACAACCTACACAAGTCAAACCATAGATCCCTTTAAGTAACCCCCACTAAACCCAACTAAAACACTACTCAAACATGATCAAAGCATACATAAGCATAGAGGATGAAAGAGCATTCATTATAAACGAATTCAATAAGCAAGAGGGTTCAGAGGTACTTCTCTAACAGTTACATAAGAGATTTTATCCCCAATGATGTTGAAAACAAAGCTAAGCAATGAAAGATGATAAACGAAGTGATGGATCTTCGATGGAGGTCCTTGAGGCGGCTCCCATTTCTTCTCCAAAAGTTAGCTGCTTAGAGCTCTTGGTTTCTTCGTCCACACCCTCTTCTAGGGTTTAGGTTGAGTATTTATAGAGTTTGAGGCGTCTTAAGTTGGTTTAGAGTTGGAATAAGTGAGGAATCGTCGTTTTGGATCAACGGGCTTTTAGGGGGCGAGCTGGAGAGGGTACAGGGCCTGAGACCGTGCCAGAATGCCTGTTTGGCGCTGTACTGTGTCTCCAACCGCACCAATGCTAGTTTTCGGGTTTCTCTGTAGGACATGTCTTTAATGTTTGCATCATAACTTCTGACTGGCTGAATGGATTGGAGTGATTTCAGTTGGAGATGAAAGATGACTCTTCAAGATTTCCAATGAAATATCATACGTTGAATATGGTTCATGTGAAGGTCTTCAAATATAGCCTTCAATCTGAAGCTCATAAACTGCAGAAAACGTGTTTTGCTCCTTTTTTTATCTTTTGTGTCTAAAAACCTGTAATAATTCTTTGAAACTAGAAATATTCCAAAGTGACATAAAAACACTTAAGTAATATCAAAACACTTGTTAATCATCTTAAAAGCATAGCTAAAATAGGTAAATAACGATGTTATCATTAACCGTCTAAAGCACAAACACTCATCATTTCATATCTCATACTCTTTTTTTAAAGCGGCTGAGGAAAAGGAACATCTTCCTCCTCTTCCTCATCCTTGTTTTCCTCATCTCCCTCATCATCATCGCCGCTTCCTCCTCCACCATCTTCATTATTAGCATCATCTTCGTCATTGTCATCATCATGGCCATCAGCATTTTCCTTATCATCATCGTTGTGCTGTCAGCATCTTTGTTTCCTCATTACGACATCCTCTCTTATAACCTTCCTTCGATCCTCTCTTATAACCTTCCTTCAAAGAAAACCTAGAGAAAGACAAATATAGATTGGTCCGGTCAATTTAGATATAACTCTTGCTTATCCACCGTCTCAGTTATGTTTACATATTTTTTCCTATTGTTACATAATTTTTCCAAAGCTATCCAATGGAAGCCTAGGTTTCTACCACAAGAATGGTACCAGAGTTCTGACATTGCAAAGATTAACGAGTAACGACTATGGAAATTTAAAACTGGCCGTTCATGGTTCATTCGTCTAGCCATAGGCGGGCAGATGCAAAAACAACGAGAAGAAAAGACCAGACATTCTACACATAGAAGATAACTAAAATCCACATTGAAAAATCACACATAACAAGTAGTAACAACAGAGAAAGATGAAATGCCAATAAGAGGACGATAAGTTTTCCCTACACTACTTTAAACCAACACATAGCATCATTCTCAAGTCTTAATCATCATCCAAAGCGCACAAACACTCATCAAACTCATGATTCATTTTCTCTTCTTAGAAGGTGGCTGGCGAACATCTTCATCATCTTCCTCATCATCTTCTTCGTCCTCATCATCCTCATCTTCATCATCATCATTATCACCCTCATCATCATCATCATCGTCATCATCACTTCCTCCACCATTGACCACTGGATCATCCTCTGGATCACCTTCTTCCCCTTCATCACCTGAGAAATCTTCATCATTAGCATCATCACCATCGTCGTCATCATCCTCATCAGCGTTATCCTCATCATCATCATCCTCACTGTCACTGCCATCTTTGCATTCCTCATCACAGCTTCCTCTTTTGTAACCTTCCTTCACAGACAACCTAGAGAAACACAAATATAGATTGGTCTATTTAGCTACAATAAAAAAAGGAAGAACAAAGAAAAGGCGTGCCTGTCAAACTCACCTCTGATCTTCAGCAATCAACCCTATCAACAAAGATTCTGCCTGGGACAATTACACAAAAATGTATGTTAAAATAGGAAGGTGGAACTAAACAGCAGAACGTGGTAAAGATGTATTATATTAGTGCAAAGTTCGTCAAAAAGGATCATGTTCAAAAATGGTAAGCAGATAACAAGAACCAACAATTAAAAAACCTAAAATTTCATTGCTGCAGACATTGTATATGGATCTAAACTTGCAAGGAGTAACTTCTATTTATGTTTTGCTCTCTTACCTAACTCCAAAACCACAATCCTCATTACAAAGAAACACAAAGCAGTTCAGAGCAATTGGGAAAAGCCACAAAATAACAGTGACACAGGACAATTGTTCAAAGCTGCATTGAACTTCCTTGTGCATACTAATCTATAACCGTTTGAACAGAAGACTACATTCACAGAGTTGAAGTGCTAGTCTAAAACTTACACATAAGCTAAATTCAAACCCAAAAACATTATCAAGACATAAATCTATACTCTTAAACAGAAATCTTAATATGCAAAGTATGAAGCAATTTCTCACAACAAATCTATAAAACTATGGATATACCACATCTATAAATCTATAATAGAGCCATTTCCAGAATGAAAGTTTTAAACTTTAGGCCTAAACAAAACACAAATCCAACACAAGATAAGTACACAAATCAATAGAGTACAATTACAAAACTATAGGACAGATAAACAAGAAACAGAACAAGAAAAATCAAAATCTAATGTATATACCACAAGAAGCAGACAAGCCAGATTCTTCCCGAGGAGAAGGAGAAGGGATTCAGTGACAGAACAAGCCCTTGTCTGTTGTCTCTGTGTCTCCATTGACGTAACAGCAACAACTTCCATATCTACTCAAAATTGAACACAACAACAGTCTCCTGTAAAAGATGAAAAGACAAAAAGCCTTAAACTTTAACAAAATTTCTACAGAAGACCAAGAGATAGAGTGAGAGAGAGAGAATAAGAGGAGAACCTGAATAGCTTATGTGTCTAGATCCGGTCAAGGGTAAACCCTAGATTTTGGTCCGAGTAGGGTTTTTGTCGTTGAGGTAAGATTTCTTTTATAGACAGATTATTATTATTTGGTATGTCGATTTATGATTGGTGAAATTTATATGAACTAGATTTTTGTCCTCAATTGTTTCAATGGAATTAACAAATTAACAAATTTAAAATATAAAACGTAAACTTTTTAGTACATCGTCAAGACTTATAATGAAAGTGATTAATATATTCTTTATTTGTTTAATAACAAATAAAGATTTGTTATAGACAAATCTTTTGTTATTAAACATTTTTTGTGATAATGGATATTTTATTTAAAACAAGAAACATCTTTTTAGTAAATTTTGGTTATAAGAAACATTTTTTGTGATAATGGATATTTTATTTAAAACAAGAAACATCTTTTTAGTAAATTTTGTATATCGGTAATGTTTTATATAACATGTTATTAATATCCATTATCACATTATCACATTACAATAAAAATTTTAATAACATGTTATATAAAACATTACCGATATACAAAATTTACTAAAAAGATGTTTCTTGTTTTAAATAAAATATCCATTATCACAAAAAATGTTTCTTATAACCAATTATATATTTTCTAAACAAGTTAATATATTAATAAACAATTCAAATATGTAGCTATATGTTAAGCTTTCATTAGAAATGATATAATGTTTGATACACCTTTTTTATTGTGTAATTTATTTTTTTATTGAGATATAAGAATATTAAATATCAATTTTGTTATTATTTTGATAAGAATTAGTTATCAAAGTATAATATATAATTGTAAACAATATGTTAATTGAATACACAGTTAATATGAAACTACTGAAATTCTTGTGAATAAAAGCAAAAAACTGAAAGAAAAAAAAAACTAAAAGTTATAAATTATTTTTGTTATTATAATCAATCAATATATAAATTTATAGTTAACTAAGTGTTTACCCGCTCAATGTCTGGATTTACTTATTTGATATTATTATTAATCTATATATATTTTCGAAAATTATCATTTCCCTAAAAATAAATACCATTACGAACATTCATTAAATGATATGAACAATATACATATGAGTAAAATATAACATATATACACAGAAACAAAATTTTAAATCATATATATAATAATGGAGTTTTCTCTCCTCTTAAAATGTCCACATTTTCACTAATCATATTCATTGTGGACCCTACAAATAATTACTTTAATTA
Source organism: Cardamine resedifolia (assembly GCA_014578085.1). Taxonomy (NCBI): domain Eukaryota; kingdom Viridiplantae; phylum Streptophyta; class Magnoliopsida; order Brassicales; family Brassicaceae; genus Cardamine; species Cardamine resedifolia. The sequence continues at coordinate 8,718 of VBRH01001815.1, forward strand.
GTTAAATTTAAAATTAAATTTATATAAACACTTATAATTAATTAAATATATCATTTGAAATAAAACTACAATGGATAATAATAACAAAAAATGTAACATACTTATAATATATTTAAATTATAATATAAGTATTTGAAACAATATAAATAATGTATGCTATTATATGACTAACAATATAATAATAAATCAATAAAAAAGATAATGATATCATTGATATATAATTAATCTTAAATATAATTATAACAAATTGAGATGACAGAAAACAGAAAAATACTTATCACAAAATTACAAGTAACAAAAATGAATCAATTGGAATAATGATATTTTTCTTAGGATTAGAAAACCATAAAATTTAAATATAATAGTATATATGATAGAAAAATTGAATAGTTTATTTGTAATAGAAAATGCAAAGCTGTAAAAAACAATTATTGGAAATAAGAAAACAATATATTTTATAATAAATTAAAATTTTGATATATATTGTTTGAAACTTACTAAAATGAAAGAAAATGAAAAAGGTATACCTACTTAAAACAAACATACAATATATATAAATTAATAACTATTGAAAAAGTTAAACTTAATGTTTAAAATTTACAAAAACATTATTAATAACGTTTATAGAGTTATATAGGAAATTTTTATTATAAAATATAATGTTTTTAAAAAAAAATTATCACTATGTTGAGAAATTTGAATTTGAATTTAGGATGAACAAAAATTAATAAATATTAAATGCAAAGCTAGAAGAAGTTTTGTTGATAATAAGAATATTAATCATGTTTCAAGGAAAGAAATATACTAAAATATTTTAAAATATTTTTCTGTGAATGTTAAAATATTACATGTTATTTTCAGATATTAGTGATTAGTTTATATTATTTAAATTATTTGATCATAAGAAAGTTATTACTAAACTAAAAGAATATGAGGTAGGAAGAAATATAATAAATGTGTATAATAATATATATGTTTATAATATAGCTGAATTTATAAAATAATTTTTTAAAAAATAACAGATTTTTGTCTATAGTGTTTATACCCAACTTATACATATGTATTTATACTTATTATATAAATATAATAATAATAACTTACTATTATAGAATTAAAATATTTATACATCACTTTATATATTTTTGCATAATATTCTATAAAAAATTTATTTTTATTGTGTTTTAAGATTAAAATCCCGCGCAACATACGGGTATATTTCCTAGTATAGAAATAGTTGAGAGTTAAATACGCATATTTTAATATTTTCTACTTTCTCATTTGGTTTACTTTCTTTTTAATATTTTGTTTTTATATAAATTATAATAATATTGCGCATAGGCTTGCACCTACATAATCATGTAGTTAAGTTGGTAATATTTTGTAGCTTAAATGGATCATATAATTTTAAAATATTAAAATATATATTTTTAACTATTGTGATTATAATATATCCTCAAAAATATTGCAATATAATTTTGTCACAAATTGAAAGGATCACATTTTTTTTAATATGCTTTATTTCTTTTCACCAATTAATATGCTCACCAAACAATTTAAACATTATCAAAAGAGAGTCATCCACTAATTTCTAGGATTTTGGTACCAACAACATAATATTTAATTTGCCGGGAAAAAAAAAACATGATATATAATTTAGGCTTAAATATCAAAGACGAATAAATAGAAATGGCCACAAAGAAGTTTATATATCAATTTTTTACTATCACTTAGGCACTACAAAAATCCATTGTTTTGTTCATACTAGGTAAATACTTACGCCACGCCACAGAATATTTTAATCTTTTTTTATATATTTACATTTAGTAAAAAAAACAATTTATAGATAAGTGGAGGATAAAAAAGTCGAGTAATAGGTATTAGACCTTGTTGATTTTATAAAATGTTATTAAATAGATTAATAACTAATTAAAATTAACTTTATTAAAAAACTAATTAAAATTAAAATATACTGATGTGTTTGGAAAAATGAAAGATATGTGTTCTGAGAAACGAAAAGATATATTCTGAAAAATGAAGAGATTTATTTTCTTGATAGTTTTAGTCTACTATCACGTAGTATGTTTCTTTTTAGCGTGATGACCTATTTCATCTTCAAAGGAAAGTTTGTTCCATCTTCATTTTTCTTTTTATCTATGTTTAGCTTCTTATCAACAATTGTGGTCTTGTCAACTCCTTTGATGATGTATTTGAAAAAATATTTTATTATTTTTCAAGAGGCGATATCGTTTTATTTCATAGTGATTTTGAGAATTCTGTGAGAAAGACTTGTATAACAGTGGTATAAAAAAAGACTTGTCGAATTGCAAGTGTAAAGAAACTTACGTATAATTAGTGTTGGAAGCTAATATAAAGTGAGACTAATTATTCCAAAAGTGGACCAGTTTTATACGGTTACAATTAATTAACGGTTACGGTTAACCATAACTAATATATTATATCTAATAAAGTAAGGTTACACTTTAGTGGAGCTTTCGTGTCCACTTATCCTCCACCAATAAATTAAACCATTTCAAATTAAGAATACAAAACAAAGACAATTAAACCATTGTAAAAATTAAAATTAAAAAACCCATGACACATTTCCTACTTCCTAAAATTATTTTATTTAGATTTTATTCATTCTAACAAAAAAAAACCACGTAACTTATTTCCTCATTCCTAAATTTCTTTTATTTATTATAACCAACCAATTAAACACCAATAAATTAAACTATTTCAAATTAAGAACACAAAACAAAGAAAATTAAACCATAGCGAAAATTAAAAGTTATAAAAAGCATGACACATTTCTTCCTTCCTAAAATTCTTTTATTTTGATTTTATTCATCTAACAAAAAAAACCACACATTTCTTCCTCCCTATATTTATTTGATTTAGATTTTATTTATTCTAACCAACCAATTAAACACCAATATTAAAATATTTAGAATAAAAAAATATAAAATAAAGACAATTAAACCATTTCAAAAAAAAAAGTAACTTATTTCCTCCTTCCTAAGTTTCTTTTATTTTCCTTTAATTCTTTCTAACCAACCAACTACCAATAAGTTAAACACTTCCAAATTTAAAACCCAAAATAAAGGTAATTAATATTCTTCCACCCACAATTTCAATTGAAATCAATATAATGAATTAAAATATTTTATAACTAAAAATATATATATATATATATATTGTTATTAACATCTTTTAATGAATTGAACTTAATAAAAAATTATTAAATTAAAATTCTTCACCACCCTGATATAAAAATTTCCATTCAATATAATAGAAAAAAATGAGTTCACCATACCACTATTAAACATTTTACTTAAAAATAATATTCATGCATATAAAATAATAGCTGATTTGTATTTAATTTGCTTAAATATACTATTATTGAACATTTTACTTAAAAATAACATTCCATATAATATTTCATGCATATAAAATAAGAGCTATTTTTTATTTAATTAGCGTAACTATATTTTATCTAAACATAATTAGAACAATTGTTTTCTAACAGTTATACTACTATTTTAATTTTGTAAGTAAACTTGTAACTCCCTTATTTAATTACTTTTCGGTTACATATATCAATAATTATTACAAATTAACTCTTTTTAATTTATATTTCTAAAATATAATTTTTATCAGTTCTCATCCTATAAATAATCACTCTCTCATCTTACTTTATCATATCTCAAAATTTAAAATTTACTACATGTTTTTATTTTCTTGCATGAGTTCAAAAATCAATTCAGACAAAATGATGGTAAGAGTTTGATTCTAAATTATATTTTTACATTACTTTTTTTTTTTAATTTTCATTTCATTCAAACGCATTACATATATGTCTTTCATATTTATTTTACATAAGTTATTTTGGAATCAAAATTATATATAACAAAGATTTTGATGGATACCAAATATTTGGCAGATTTATCTATATAGTTTCAAATTTATATGATTACGGTCCGGTTACAGTTGAAAACGGTCAAGTTATTTGTCCGAAATAAGGTTACGGTTATATTTTGATCATGCCTAAAAAGAAATTTAAGAGTTAAAATCTTAAATATGATGTATATAATTTAAATAATTATGTATATAATTAAAATGATAATGTGTATAATTAAAATAATATGATTGTTTGACACAGTTTTTTTCATTAATTGACATGACATGCTCAGAATGAAAGAAAAAGCTGATGTATCATCTCACGAGAGACACATTTTGTTATTATAGTGTTGATTCATGAAAATCTAAAATTAAGTAGCATCTTCAACATTTTTTTGTTTTGTTTTGATAAAAAGGCTTTCAATTTAAATCCAGAAAAAAATAAAGAAAAAAATACATGCCCAGCCCCGGCTATTGTTTTAATAGGTCTAACCCATTTAGTGTAAACCAACAAGACCAAATTAACAAAGAATTAGAAGGAACCAGAAGCCAACGTTTTGTCTAGGTGAAGTCGTAACCAGAAGTAACGACTAACGAGTCGAAGTGGTGAAGTCGTCATGAGTGGGTTTCGGTGGATTTTAGATTTGTTGACCGTTAACTCCTTGGATCTGTGGCTAACCAGAGTTGTATTGTTGTTTGATTCGCGTAAACTGAACTACTGGAGCATCTATTACGGATCGTGGAATCAATGGAACAAAGTATCGAAACCGATGATTTGAAGTTCTTGCTATGGAGCCGAGCATTTCTTTCAGTCCAGAGAGAGTAGATAGTACACATTAGTGGACTAATTACATAATTTTTCATTGGACACCAATCATTAGTCACATTGTATGTACCTTATATATTCTATAGCATTTGACTAATAGTTTAAATGACAATTCTATTAAATAACACAAAATAAATTTTTTGCGCCACATTTATCAAATATTTTTATTTAGACCACATATCCATAACCTCACACTTTTAGAGTTTATGATTTAGGATTAGGATTTAGAAAACTTTAAACCCTAAACTTTAAATTCTATTCCCTAAAAACTAAATCCTAACGCCTAAACCCTATACCCTGGAAACTATATTAAATCTAAAATAGTTAACGCAAAGCCAAAACTTTAAATTGTAAATTTTATAAAATGCTACAGATGTCTCGTAGTATTTTTGTGGATATTTCTAAACAAAAAAAAACTTTATTTGGTGTTATTTTAAGGAATTTTTATAATTTCAATGACATTATTTTAATTATAATATTTTAGTAGAATATTCTTAATATGGTTAATCACTATAGTAGACATATATGATATTATTATCAAAATTTGAAAAGTATTTATTTGTCACCAATTGAATTATTTTCATATAAAATCTTAACAAGCAACATAATCTTTGCTAATTTTGAATCATGCCAAATCAAAATTTGATGGCATAAAATCTTATCTCCCTATAAATACATGAACAATTTCATCTTCAACCTCACAGCTTCCGAATCACACATTTCCATCATTTACATATACAAATTTAATTAAAATTTAAAATACTTAAAATAGTCATTTCAGGATTGAAACGGGACATAGACATGACGTGAATGGAATTTTCAAAACTGAAAATATGATAAGAAAAAATCAAATAAATTTTTTCGTAATTAGTTATATAAAACTCATCGGTGAGATACAATAAATAATAAATACTTTACGGCTTTAAGAAATTTTTAAATTTCAATATATAATAAATAGTCTTACAAATTAATATTTATTCTATACTGAAAGTTAGTTAATCTTAATTATTACAAAACTCCAACCAATTTAATGAGACCAGCTGCTAAATATTAATCTGCACTTAAAGGTACCATCACTGTTCACCACAATCCCTATCTCAATCCATTTAGAAACTCTTTCAAGATGTATCCTTTTAGTCTGTCAACTAAGAGACATTAGCTCTGCATGTATGATAGATGCTA
>VBRH01001816.1:3034-18012 GCA_014578085.1 Cardamine resedifolia
ATATATAAAAGATATATAATATGAAGCAGTTGCCTTTTTTGATATTTTTACTTGTAAATAAAAATATTATGAAGCAAATCTTATGTGTCATACTTTGATTGGTTAGATGATTTGTACTTTATAAGATAAAGGATGGTAGTATAATCAATGGTCGGATTACATGCATCAAGTATGGATAGAGATATATGATCGTGAGCTAAAAATGGATGGTTACATAAATTTTCATCTTAGTAAAGAGGGTAAAAAGAGACCGGTAAACCTTTTGATTATAAAAAAATAAAAAGTCACTATGACTATGAGCGGAAACGATACACAATTTATATGAAACTAAAAAATCGTACCGGCTCGACTTCAGCTAGAATTTTATTAAAACCAAACCGAGTCGAACCCGAACCCAAACCCTTCTTTCTAGGTTGGATCATGGAGTTTGTGACCCACACACATTAGTTAATAGAATGGTAGCTTAGAACAATACAGAACAAAAGGAGTCTAGTAGTATTTAAGAATTGGGCTGGGGCTGCCTATGGTCGGAGGAGCCGGGAGAGCAACAGGAGCTGCATGTCGGTCTCCCGGGAGGCGTATAGCATCGGTTGAATGGCGCTGGACGAGCATCAGGGTCATTGAAGAAGAGCTGATCAATAGCTGCGTCTTTCTGTTCTGGTCACTCACCGTCCTCTTGATATACTTCACTTTCACTTCCTTGAGCCTTTGTTCCAAAGCTTACATGTCTTGGCACTGAAAAGAGATGTGGTTGTCCATTGGATCTAAATGGTCCGTATCTCAAGGCAACTTGTGTTGATCGTTGGCCTGTACCAAATGGATCCCAAAGCCGTAGTTGAACAGCCATTAACGGCGCTTTTGATGATTCTTCATCGCCTTTCTTGTTCTTTTCCATTAGCTTACTTCAACGAGACACAGCTTACTTCGTCTATAAGAAAACCTTAAAAGCGGGAGCTGCATGTGTGAGGATAATCCCAAAACAAAATCATGTTTATCTAGCTAACAACATCACCTTTCTGTGAATTTATCCAACCACCTTTCTATTTCACACCATGAAAACCCACAAACTCCAACAACCATAAATGAGATTTGCTACAGACGCTAATTTAAGATTAGTGTTTGATTTTGAAGAAAAAAGTTATAACATTTCATAGATTTTCTCTTTGTAATCATCGATCTTTCACCTTAATAAATAAATAAGAGTTTTCAAAACCCTATATTTGCGTCTATTTGAACATAATGTTCAACAAGATAAATATAAATATAAATAAAATAGACATTGAACAAATTATATGTCATTAACAATTAACAATTAATTTTCAAATATGGTTTATACCTAAAATGTACACAAGAATTGATCTCTGCAACTTCTAAGATAGAGAGATGGAGTCTAAGATTCCAATATGGCAGAAATCTCTAACCTCATATATTTTCCAGCCAAAATAAAGACAAACAAGCTATTAGTTTATTTACTATTTGAGTTTTTATAACGTTCAAAAAATTTAATTTTTTTCCAAAGTTATTTAAATTATAAATTAGACTTTAGGAGTATATAAAATTTAAAATCCAAAAAAAAGTAGTACTACAAGATTAAATGTACAAGCAAATCCAATATCAAATATATATACTTCAAACTCTTATGGCACAAAACATAATAATAACTCTGTCATTTAAAAATTCATAATAGTCTCCACATATGTTTTGTTGATGTAAATTATTATCCTATATATAAAAGATGGAAGGGATTCTCTATATGATGACACATCAGCCTCCATTCTAAAGCCACATCACGCCACATCAGTAATATTAACACTTCACAAATATCTCATTTGTATTTGCATTTAAAAGTTTCAGAACGTTCCAAAATTTATTTATATGATTCTTCGTTTGCAATTCTAAATGTAATATGTATGTAATGGGTATTTATGTGAAAAAGTTATGTCTTGAATTGGTGAAAATCAGATATATATACTAGATAGTAACCCGCACTATATATCGCGGAGAAATATATACTTCATACTTCGTTAGTTTATATAATCATAGATTATTATTAGTATTTTTGAGTAGATTTATTTTATGTTTAGCATCTTATTTATTTTATTTTATTTATTATTATTATATATAGTTTGTGTTGTTTTAATTAAAATTAGTAATATATAATTATGTAGGTGCGATGTTATATCTGTAGATAAATTTATATTATAACATAGTTTGGTTGTAAAAATGAAATGGTATTATGTATATATTTCACATTATTTAAAAAATCTATAACAGTTTGATTTAGTCCAATATCAACTATTATCACTAATTAGAAATTCGATCTGAGATCCGTCATGACCCGTCTTTATCTATTCTGACATGTCTTGACCCATCCTCACCCATTGTAAAAATTATATTATTTGAAGATCAGGTTGATTTAAATTTAGATGATAAAATATTAGATCTTATTGGATCCGTCAAAGCCATATTAATATACTCTTTGATCAAGTTTTAGAAAACTATATAAATATTTTTTTAACATTAAAATTCTTTATATATATATATATATATTTGAAACTAAATATTTAAAATATTTATTTATTTATTTTATATAGTAAAATTATTGGTTTAACTAAAGAACCAGATTAAACAAATGAATTTTTAAATTTTAGACGCCTAATAAGTCAAACTTCTTGTTCTATGACTCATAACCATTGTTTAATTTTTTTTGAAAATACGTTTAACTTTTTGAAAACTAATAATTGTTTAAAATATAATTTGTAATTTTATTTAATTATATTAATTTTGTTATTATTATTATACCTTTAATAACTTTATTTAAAAATATTAAATATCAATGACATTTTCTGTAATATGTCGCATTAGAATTGGTTAATTTGTTATGAACATTGCTCAAATAATAATATAGAGATATCTCCTATGTTTGATTAAATGTTATGATTATAAGGTATGTTTTAAATTCTAATGGCCTTAGAGAACAATTCAAATGAAGATTCCAATATATTAGAAAAGGGTTCTAATACCTAATTAAGAAGAAGAATGACAAAAAAACAAAAAAAACAAAAAAACAAAAACCTAAAGAAGAGGAGAAGAATTTGTTTATGGGGATCAGTTACAAGCTTACTTGCTTTTATAATACATGTACAACTTAGTTACAAGCAACTCTGAAGTTTGTATGGCTTGGAGTTACTCTTGCATATATTTTTCTCCGTAAGTCATTGGTGTCAAATATTCTTCAAATTTGTAAGAGTTTAAACATTCTTGATGTTTATGAATTTTTAGTTTTATATCTTGAAAAAGACAAGCCGAATAAATAAAAGGATTGTATCTAAGATATCAACGTCAATAGAAACACCGTAGTAGTAGGAGAATCTCCGGTGACACTCTTGGAGATTTGGAGTTTTCAAACCTTTTACTAATGAAACGACGACGTTACTAAACTCCGACCAACATATGTTGGACTTGGAGCCATTATTTGTGGTAGGAGATGGAGCTTCTAAGTTCTAACTCTTGTCATGCTTATTTAGAAACACTCTTCTTGTAATGCCATCAATATTCACATAGAGAAGAAAAGATTGTACACTCATGTTCATTAGCAGTCATTTCATATTTGGTAAAAACATGTTTTCTCATCCTTAGTTAATTTGCAAGATCATGAAATCGAAAAAATACATAACATTAAAAGTTAAAAAAAAATTAATTTTAAATGTGAAAATGTTAGTAACATTTTTTTATGGTGTACCTACTGAATTGCATTAGATCAAATCAAATACAAAGTATTTCTATTGATTACAAGTTGGATTTTCTTATAACAAAAAATCTAACACAAATAGTCTTAATCTATGCCTATTAATTTTCTTATAACAAACAAAAAAAGAAACAGAAATAGAAAAGCAGACAAAAAAACATGGCACAGATCTAAGCCATTAATTTAATCTGAGATCCAACGGCTGAAAGCATGGCTCAATCTAACACTAATAGTGTCTCCTCCAACCAACCCTAATTAACTTTTGTTCATCATCTTTCTCCCAAAGAGAGTCTCTAATTCTCACGACGAAAGCATGTTCGATTTTCCGGTACGATCTCTCTTTCTATGCCTTGTTGATCGATATTGTTTGTTTAGATTTCATGTTATCGATCTGTAATATTCAACTTGCATCCGTCATATATTGTAAACTATTGGATCTAATTTCGTAATTGTTTATGCTTTATTTCGTAAGGTCTTGCTCGAAATTGTTTGTTTGATTTAATCGGATGGATCTATAATATTTCACTAGCGTAAACATATTGTTTGCTTTTGTTATATGTTTGGTGACAAGTTATTTTGTTGATTGTTACAGATTCTATCTATTTATATATAATTATCTTCTCATCATGTCATCCCAATATCCACATCACCAACCATTTTATCACCTAAATTATCTTAGTTTACCTTATCACTTATAAACAATCATAATATTAATTACAATTAGTTTATCATACAGAAAATAATAAAACCAAGATATTGATATATATATATATATTATATATACATATTATATATATATATATATTATATATAATTAGTTTTTCTCTCTTCTCGTGTCATCTCAACATCCATATCACCAACCACTTCATTATTTAAATTATCTTATTTTACCTTATCACTCGTAAATAATCATAATATTAATTACAATTAATTCATCATACACAAAATAGTTAATTACAACTACTTCATCATACACAAAAATTATTAAAAACCAACAATTTAATAAATTAAAAGAGCTCACAGAATGAAAATAAAAAGAACAAAACTTAATTATATATGAATAATACTCTAGTTGGTTATATATTGTGACAGATTTGTTGTTACAATTTGTTTAGTTTGTTCTTACAGACTTTGTTTAAACGCAGAAGATGAGCAGTAAGTCGAAGATGAACAGTAAGAAGTTAGCCGACATTTTCTCCTCATTTCAGTAAGGAGAAGTCTCAAGAAAACCGCAGAGAAAAGTATGGGTTTAAAGTCCTCTGGGACTTTGAAAACCTATGGTTGGAGAATTCTTATTCTTGTGCAACCCTCTACAATAAGTTTCATGAATCACTTCAGACAGTAAATAAAAGATAATATATTGGGTAATATTATAACTTGTGGAGTTGAGAAGAATGCTAATAGAAGGCAGATTAATGATCTGATTGCAACTGGCAATTACGATTTTATGTTAGACGTTAAAACAACCGGCAACTGTAATATATGTGGAAACCCTTTACAAGCCAGACCAAGTAAGTAACCAATATTTTGATTTTACGTTTTATAACAGTTTGATTTTGTGTTTTACAGATTTGTTTTTGCTTTTTCAGCTCATCTATTTGCGAGGAATACTGACTCGGCCGACAGTCGTTTCGTTAAACACTAGATTCGAACCCGAGATACACCGCGAATCAATTATTTTAATATAAATTTATATTTTTTTGTTTATTTATTGTTTATAAATATTTTTATTTTATTTGTGTAATTTTAAGTTGCTATATTTGGTTTGTTTCTTTACCGGTTATAAATTTTTTTTTTCGTAATATATATTTGTAGATTTTTCGTTTCTTTACAGTTTATAATATATTTAGCGTGGTTTTAACATTGAATTGTAAAAATTTTAATCTTGGAAATTAGATAAAAAAAACTTCCAAATTTTTAAAATTAAATTTCAACATGGAGGACTATGTGTAAGATCCTTCATTAACCAACATTTTCCTGCAATTTTCTCGGCTAAATAATCACTCAACCGTGAGCAAAACATAGTTAACACCAACACATGCATAAAACTTAAAAAAACTATTGTTACCTTATTTATTGTAACATTATCTCATGATGCACATAGTGAGAGATAAAAGGTTAATGACGTCGAGAAAATTGATTTTGATGTTTTGTTTCACAACCGTTTTTTCAAATACATCCTCTCGAATCACATATACGCTAACACAAACATACCTCTCATCTTCTAATAATTCTTCACAACATACAACGATTATATTTTTTTTGTCAATGCTCTAAAATCAAGTACACTATACATTGAGGGAAGAGAGCATACAGTTTCAAATTTTTGACCATTTGTATTTTTTAAAGAGAAACCAACAATTTTATTCTATTATCAGAAAAGAAATAACAAATAAAATCCAATTAAGAAAGTTCAAAGTGAAGAAACGAATCAAGCATGTTTTGGTTCAATCTTCACCATCACCTGCTGCATAAAACTAAGTGAGAACATAAATAATCATTGGATTTAGTTATATTAAAAATGAAATAATGAATGTAAAAATGCTCAAAAAATTTGTAGGCTCCCTTACCTCTATTTTCCAAATTCTGAAACATCTCTTTGAAAACCACATTTATTGTTTCTCTCTGAGGTTTGCCTCCAAGAGTGAAGAACTTTGACATGAAACCTCTAAATTATAACGAAACCCTAATTTCCAAAATTAGAACCCTAACATCAAAAACCGATGAAAAATTAAGCAAAATCAAATTGAGACAAGTAACAAACCAGAATGAGTTCGAAGAGCATAGACTGATCGATCTTCGTAAAGTCAGCATCCCAGCCCTTGAGTTCTTCGTCGGAAGAACCACCATCGACGGGGTCGCTCTTGGAAACAGTAGCCTCAATGTGTTTCTAGCAATACTCAATCACCTTAGCCTCCTCAGGCTCATCCATCTCCTCTTCATACTTTGATTGTGTCGCTTTGCCCCCTAGAAAAATACTAAAATCCGGATGATTAGCATCGTTTGAAACGTTGGATGTAGTTAGTCTGATGAAACGTCGATTCCATTGTTTTGTTTAATAGTATTAAGATATGTTCCTCCACGCCATCCATGAACTCCCTAAGAAATCTAACATTCTAATTATAACAGCTAACTCTGATTTCACTAATACAATCTCTGGTTTGGTTAGTGCTAAGTGCAATGTGATGGTATGCATCGATCATCAATCCACCCATGGGCTTTGCATTTCTGAGAAACGTACATGGTTCTAGGACAGGTTAATACTAGGAGGCAAACGTATGACTAATAGGTCAACATTTGGATTCCAATGGTGGGAGTATGATGAACAAGGCAACATTCTGTGGAGGAAGTGAAGTGAAGAAAGTGAAATGAAGAAATGAAGAAAGCAAAGTTGTGAGGAGTTATATTTTGACAGACTTGTTTTCAGTAACGCAGATATATTTTGTAGACTTTGTTTTTGTTCAATCTGCAGATTTGTATTCATTTCACAGATTTTTGACATAATCGTCTACAAGTGTAACATCAAACAATGTCTTAAAAAACTTGTAGTAACATAAAACAATGAATCGTCAAAGGATCCACACAGATAAGCTTAAAATCAAAATCAGAAAAGGAACTCAAAACTCTATTAACCTCATAAATACATCAATGTTATCTATAACGAATCACGCCCTTAACATAAACAAACGATTCCATATTTCAATTAATCGATCAAACTTTCTCCGTCTTCGTCACCGTTCTATTCCCACCAAATCTCCCCAAGCTACTACTCGAGTTCCCGTTAAACCCAGGTCCTCTCCGATGACTCGGACCCGCAAAACCAAATTCCGCAGCTGAGATCCAACGGCTGAAAGCATGGCTCAATCTAACAGTAATAGTCTCTCCTCCAACGCAACCCTAATTAACTTTTGTTCATCATCTTTCTCCCAAAGAAAGCATGTTCGATTTCTCCGGTAAGATCTCTCTTTCTATACCTTGTTGATCGATATTGTTTGTTTAGATTTCATGTTAATCGATCTGTAATAGTCAACTTGCGTATCTAATCAATCTGTCATATAATAGATTAATAATAGATGTAATTCTATTGTTATCTTTATTTCACCTTTCGTAAAATTGTAATTGTTGTATTTGGTTTTTTTGAAACATGGCAGACAGTATCTCACCCTGATCCGTCACTGAGTTTAGGACAGTGGTCTTCTGGGACGTGGATGATTTCCCATTCCCTACTGATTTTACTCCTGATATTAAAAATCGAAGATTCTCTGTCGAAAAAAGTTATGGGGAGGTCACATATCAATCATTGCCTATGCTTTTTAAGACAGCTATCTCAGATTGATATGGTGGCTAAGTGTCGGAAAAAAAGAATCTACTTCCTTGCCGCAGTTCCAGAGGACAAATATGAGAGAGTTCAAAGGATGATATATGACATATATTTTTGGGCACTTGCGCTCATGAAGTGGACGACTTTTTAACAGAACGAGTAAATTTGATCGTATTCTCAAATGACATCCAAGGAAAGATCAACTTGGACTATTGTATTGGATGGATGACTTCTAGAGGTTGCCATACTTACTTATTACACCCTAATGTTCATTTTCCATCTGAAAAGCCCCAAAGCTTCTGAAGCGGAAGAGCAGTATTGATACTGATTCTCAGGACTAGCTTCTATATCAAACTCTGTTAAAAAAAAAAAAAAGTTATTTCCTACTTGTTTTAAGTCTAAAATTGTACTGTTTAATTTTGTTTTCAACTATTTATTCCGATCATGTGTGTGAGCTCTTCCCTCTAGGCTCGGCAAAATATCCGGACCCAATCACCGCTGTCTTTCTCCCGTTTCGATTTTACTTTTTGAACGATAAATTCGATTAGAATTGTGAATTTTGTTGACTATCCACTTTGGTGTTTGCGAAATATTTTGGATTTTCTCATGCCTACTTTCAAATATTTCTGTTTATTGTTCTAGAAGTTGACAATAATTGAGAAAGTATGTGAATAAAGACTTGGTAGAGTTCCTTGTTGGAAAAAGGTGAACCTACAGGGATAGCCATCGATATTGGTCCCCACACATTAGGAAGAAAGTGATACAACGAATAACCCTCTTACTTGATCTGGCTCAAGACCAAAATACTTGTCACTCTCACAGAAATTTTGTGTTGGTTCATGAGTAAATAGACTGGTCATTATGTACACGTGTAATGTAACTATCTCGTATCGTTTAGATAGTAAGTCCAAGTTAACCTGCAGCAACCAAAATGCTATTTGAAACAAGGTATCAAAAAGGGTTGACTGCCAAAGACCCCCCAATCTATCACATTGTTCCACCATAACCTTCATACTATTTTGCTCTCGCCAATTGCATATGCACCATAACGAAGTGTTGTGCATCTTGTATACTATCTTATATTCTGTTTTGGTGTACGAACTAACTTGGTGTACAAGACTCCTCGGTGTACAAAATGTCATTAAAAACAATAACATAAGATGTAGGGGCATTTTAGTCATTTTGAGTTCAACACTAGCATGTGCTATTAGAGGAAACCTATTAGAAATGAATAATGAATTTCTAATAAACTAATTATAAATAGTACCCAACTCATATTTCCTATTAATTTCAAAAAAAAACTATCCATCTTACCAATTAACTCATAAATTAATAATTTTGGAACCGGAATATTTTATTGATCTATAAAAAATATTAAATTATCGATAAATTAATATTTATTAATTTATAAAGAGATTTGTCTCATTCCAAAAAAAACATTATTTAAAGTAAAAAGTTGAAAACAATATTTTGATGTTTTTAGTCGCAATTAGACATTAGAAAAAAATATCGCATATAAAAAATTTCATAATTTTTGGATATAATTTGAGAAGATAGTACCAACTATTTTTGATATAATAAAAAAAAATCTAAACAAAAATACATATTTACGAATAAACAAACCACATTATAGTCTTACTTTACTAAAATGTCTTCTTTATATGTTATAAGTTTATATAATTATTAATTTATGATATTGATGAGACTATATATTACCTAACATTTTCAAAAAGATAGTATTTTATTAATTTATCAAATTGTGTTAATTATTACACTGGTCCAATTTGGAACCGGAAAAATTTATTAATTTATAGAGGTTATTAATTTATTGGATATTAATTTATAGAGATTCTAATGTATTTTTAAGATTAATAGAAGATTAAGTAATTAAACAACTACAATTGGATTTTAACAATTTTTAGACATATTTATCTTTATTAATTTTAAAATTTATTTTTAAAAGATGCTCAATTTTGATCATTTAAATTCCGAAAAAAAATTAAATCCGTATAATATCAAAATATGCACAACCCTAAAAGCTTGTCGCCGGAAATTGTATATTGTTTTAATAGTTCACCGCACTTGTCCGTTCATCCTCGCTCGGCGCAACGCAGCGCCGCGCCGCGCCGTTCTCTCTTTAAACTTCCTCTCTCTGGTAAGCTTCTTTCTTCAGTTTTCCTCTTAAAACTAATTAATAGTGCTTTCACTTTCTAAACCTATTTTTCCTTCATTTTCTAGCTCTGCATCGATCTAAAACTACAGATTCATAAACCCTAGGTGTTCCCGTTCTATTGAAGAAGCTTTTTACCACTAGAACTAGTGAGGATTTAGTCAGAACCTAATCGCTGTGAATTAGAAACCCTAATTTCAAGGGTTATGAAGATGGAGAGATAGTTGTGATGTGAGAAAAAAAAAAAATGGATATTCATTTGGTTGATGAGGTTGTGTCAATGGGGAATCATGGAATTGGAGATGAAGGAGATGCTGAACCTAGTGATTGTAGTAGTGTACCGAATAATATCGAAAATTCATTGGGAGTTGAAGATGAAGTTGGAATTGCTGAGCCATGTGTTGGTATGGAGTTTAATTCAGAGAGAGATGCTAAATCTTTCTATGAAGAGTATTCGAGGCAGATTGGTTTTTCATCTAAGCTTCTTCCTAGAACTGATGGGTCTGTTAGTACTCGGGAATTCGTATGTAGTAGCAAAAGGTCGAAGAGAAGGCCTGTTGAAAGCTGTGATGCAATGGTTAGGATAGAGATGAAAGGTCAGGATAAATGGCTTGTCACGAGATTTGTTAAAGATCATAGTCATGGATTGGTAAGTCCTAATACACTTCACTGTCTTCGCCCTCGTAGGCATTTTGCTAATTCAGAGAAATCTGTACCCGGGGCGAATGTGCCTAGTGGAACCATGTATGTTTCTATGGATGGGAATCGTGTTCCTTTAGAATCTAATAACAGAGGAGGTAGAAGTGCGCCTAAGGATTCAAATAGAGGCGTGGGAGCAGTAAATTATGGATCTATGGGTACGAATAGAAAGAGAACAATTGGACGGGATGCACATAATCTGTTGGAATATTTTAAGAGGATGCAGGCAGAGAACCCTGGTTTTTTCTATGCGATTCAGCTTGATGAAGATAATCAGATGACTAATGTATTCTGGGCAGATTCGAGATCTAGGATTGCTTATACTCATTTTGGCGACACGGTCACAGTAGATACAAGATACAGGTGCAATCAGTTTCGGGTTCCTTTTGCGCCGTTTACTGGGGTGAATCATCATGGTCAGACGATTCTATTTGGCTGTGCACTGATTTTGGACGAGTCAGACACTTCATTTATATGGCTGTTCAAGACTTTTCTTACAGCAATGAGAGATCAACCGCCCGTGTCTTTGGTAACTGATCAAGATAGAGCCATACAGATTGCTGCTGCTCAGGTATTTCCAGTTGCTCGTCACTGTATTAATAAGTGGGATGTGCTAAGAGAAGGTCAGGAAAAGCTGGCTCATGTGTGTCTTGCGTATCCCAGTTTTCAGGTAGAGCTATATAATTGTATCAACTTCACCGAAACGATAGAGGAGTTTGAATCATCTTGGAGTTCCATCATTGAAAAGTATGACTTAGGGAGACATGAATGGCTTAGTTCTTTATATAATGCTCGAGCTCAGTGGGTACCAGTTTATTTCCGGGATTCCTTTTTCGCTGCAGTATTTCCCAGCCAAGGTTATCCGGGTTCTTTTTTCGATGGATATGTGAATCAGCAGACAACCCTTCCAATGTTCTTTAGGCTGTACGAAAGGGCTATGGAGAGCTGGTTTGAGATGGAAATTGAAGCAGATCTTGACACTGTCAACACGCCTCCAATCTTGAAGACACCATCACCAATGGAGAATCAGGCTGCAAATCTCTTTACACGGAAAATTTTTGCGAAGTTCCAAGAAGAGTTGGTAGAGACATTTGCTTACATTGCAAATAGAATTGAAGATGATGGTACTACCAGCACATTTAGGGTTGCAAAATTTGAAAATGATAACAAAGCGTATATAGTGACGTTTTGCTACCCCGAAATGAGAGCGAACTGCAGCTGTCAAATGTTTGAGCATTCTGGCATACTCTGCCGACATGTTTTGACAGTGTTTACTGTCACAAATATACTCACTTTGCCATCACATTATATTCTGAGACGGTGGACAAGAAATGCTAAGAGCATGGTAGGGTTGGATGAGCTTGTCAGTGAAAATGGGCATGATAGCTTGATACACCGCTATAATCATTTATGTCGCGAAGCCATAAAGTATGCTGAGGAAGGGGCAATTACGAGTGAAACTTGTAATATTGCTTTAGGGGCGCTGAGAGAAGGTGCGAAGAAGGTTTCAGTTGTCAGGAAAAACTTAGGTAGAGCTGCACCTCCTAGCTCACATGGTAGTGGAATGGGTAGTGATGACAGGACCTTACTAGCAGCTACTGACACCACCCCTTTGCTGTGGCCGCGTCAGGATGAAATGATACGAAAATTTAATCTTAACGATGGTGGGGCCAGAGCTCAATCTGTTGCTGATCTGAATCTACCGCGTATGGCACCAGTGTCCCTTCACCGAGATGATGGTGCTCCTGAGAATATGGTACCCAGAGGAACCTTTCGTAGACATTTATTTTAGTCTATTGATGTTGTTAGGTGGTAATTTGACTTGCTTTGTCTTACAGGTAGCTCTTCCTTGTCTTAAGTCAATGACTTGGGTGATGGAGAGTAAGAATACAATGCCGGGTGGTAGAATTGCAGTTATCAATTTAAAGGTGTGTATGAACCACAAACTTTTTCTGTATGATTTTTGCAAAAGTTGATATGATATTAGGTATTTGTAAGCATCATGATGCTGCTGAAGATTTTGAACAATTTTCATTAGTCTTTGTGGCAAATTGAATTGCGTTACCGACTATAGTGTATTTGTGGCCATCAATAGTCTTGCTGCTTCCTATAAAAATGTAGTTGACCGCTATAGTGAGAATTCTTTTTCATGATATTTTCAGTTACACGATTACAGAAAGTTTCCCTCAGCAGATATGGAGGTCAAATTTCAGCTGTCTAGCGTCACACTTGAACCCATGTTAAGATCCATGGCTTACATTAGCGAGCAACTCTCATCTCCAGCCAATAGAGTAGCTGTCATCAATTTGAAGGTAAGCGTTTCTCATGTAGTCTTCACTTTCAAGTAAAGAGTCTTATTCAAATGCATCTCTAATTTTTTTATTTATTCGTTTTCTTTGGTTCTTCTCGAAATGCCTTATATAGCATTAGAGAGCAGGAAACTTCTGTGTTGTTTGACTTGTTTATCCCCATATTAGTTACACAATGCGGATTCTCTCATTCATGTTAAGCTGCCATACTTTTTGCAGTTTATTTAAACCAATTTCATTACTTAAATATGAAATTTCAAATATGCCTATCGTAGAAAAGAACGAGAAATCCACTTGAAAAACAGAAGGATTTGCTTATTTTACGTGTGGCCGACTTTGGTGATTACTAATTAGTGAGATCAGTGTCTTGCTCCATAATTACCAACTGTGTTAAAAAAAACCTTTATTATTTTACTTGCTCCAGCTACAAGATACCGAGACAACAACAGGAGAATCAGAGGTTAAATTTCAGGTGTCCCGGGATACACTAGGTGCCATGTTGAGATCAATGGCCTATATCCGTGAGCAGCTCGCTATCGTTGTAAGCACACATCCTTTCAATTCCTTTTTTCTTTTGTTCTAAGTAGTAGTTATTACCGTCTTATTCGTGGCTTTAAACGGTATCTTGTATTTGCAGGGAGAGCTACAGACAGAACCTCAAGCAAAGAAGCAACGCAAGTGATGATGTTTAAAGAAAGAAGCAACCACGAGAGAAAAGAAAAAAAAAATATTCTTATAACTTGGGGAACATCCTCGTTAACCTCATTACGGTTTCTCTCTTCTATATTTGTGATTGATGTTTCTAGATATACGATATAATGTCTTATGTGTAACATGTGTATAAGTGTCATGTCATTTACGCAAGTATGAACAAACAGGTGGCTGTTGAGTAGTTTTGATTAAAGCCAGGCTTTGAAGTGTACATATTCTTCTTGTTCAGACATCTATTGTGATTCTTGTTGGACAGTGATTAGTCAAGTGTGTAACTTACGATTTGATGGCCATGGAGCATTAATAATGACTTACGAAATTGAGCAGTTATGAGGAAAAGCATAGAGTATGAAGTAACAACCACAATGCATTATTCATTACAAGAAAATCTAATGCACATATATGTAATCGTCTAACAGATTAGTAAGCAGATGAATAAAACCAAAAAGTAAGCAAAGGAAATATATAGAGTGAAAATTAGGAGGAACAAGCAAGAATACATCAAAAGACCCATGTAATTGCCATTATCTGCTAGGCTCTCCCTTCTAACACTGATTCCGTTTTAATCCGATCTAACTCGTATGGGTAGACTCGGCATCTCTCTTGTCTACAAGCTCCTGTAATCAATAACGGTAACCTCTTCCTCTGGAGCATCTAAGTCTTGGTAGCTGCATCATTTTCTCATACATTAGTTTCTTAGAGACATTATTATACTCTTGTTCATACGGTAACTGACTTAGATTGAACCACGTTACCTGCGTAGCCGTCTAGGATCCTGTCGAAAGGCTGGAGGCATAAGAAACGGGGCAGGTCCACCTCTCCCGCTACCTTCAAAAGGAGGATTGGGTCCACTTGGGAACATCTGCATTGCAAACTCGGCTGGTGCTGGTACAAATGGTCCCAATGGCCTGTCCACATCATCATTTACAGATCATTGATTAATTAGAAACACAGTAACTCTTTTATTTTACTCTTATGAAAGGATCATGGGAAAGCGAGTAATCATTGTTAAACCTACCC
>VBRH01001816.1:21951-33139 GCA_014578085.1 Cardamine resedifolia
GAGATGAAGATTACCTTCTATCAGGTGGTCCATAGCCACCACGAGGACTACCACGGCGAGCATCATAGCCATTATCATCCCTCCGATAACGCTTATGAGGAGGCGAACGGCGCAACGGAGGAGAATGTCGCCTATCTCTATACGGTGGCGGAGGACTCAAACTAGGCCGCCTCTTATAATCCCTACGAGGCGGTGGGAGCGGAGAACGTTCACGGTCACGGCGATTAGGCGGAGGACGTTCAAGGTCTCTATCATCACGCCGCTCTCGAGAATCTCTCTCACGGCGCTGAGGAAGCTGTTGCTGTTCCTGCTCTTGTTGTTCTTGCTGCGGCTGAGAGGAGGAAGGAGGTGGAGGAGGTGGTGAGGAAGAGATTGATTTCTCAGGGAGACGGTTATCGACGGAATCAGCCGGAGGAAGAGTTACATCGGCCATTTTTAAATCGGAACCCTAAATCGGGAAATCTCCGCTAATTATTTTATCGTCTGTTACGATACACTCAAAGCCTCTCTCTACCTTTGCGGGTTTGCTACTGTTACAGACTTACAGTGAAAACTTATTCAAACTTGGCCCTTTACTCAGAGGCCCATCTTCATAATCAACTTAAATTTTCTGCTGTATTAAAGTTAATTAACAATTCAACATTTGATGTATGTAATAAATAACTTAGCTACTGAAAATGTATGATATTCCAGGAAAACTTGTTTGTTTTTCTATCTATAAATATACAAAAAAAAAATTTTGTATTTACATGTCGTTGTTATAACGAATTAGGTATATACCCGGGCTACGCCCCGGGTTTTTTTTTTTTCTGTATATTTTTTTTTTATTTTCTTTGATTTAATGATGTGATCCTTTTTAATGTAGCAAAATAAAACCATTAGAAAATAGTTAATGGTTTATCCTGCAAAACCATTAGAAAAATAGTTAATGATTTATATTTCACTAAGAACTCTTGTTTTTATCGAAAATTTTAAATATTCTGTGTACAAATACCTTTTAGCCTCTATAAGAAAGCTTAAAAACATTTAAGCAATAACAAGCAAAGTTAGTGGATGTTTTATGGACAAAACTCATCTGCTACTTTGTATCAATGACATAAAACATAGTAGAAAGTTTGGACAACAAAATAAGTTTTACATCCACATTTTTTGTTTATTTTTCACATGGCTCCCCCATAATCCTCTTCTCTTCTCCTTTTTCACCCATTGTTGTCTCAATAATCTCCATTAGTCATGCTTCCTTCTTCGTATCTAGTAGATCAAACAATTTTTTTGCCATGCTTTTTATTTAGATTTCGCTCTTCACCATTCTCTCACTCACAAGCATTTTTTCCTAATGAGGAAAGTGCATAATACATATTTTATAGAAATCACTAATTTATATAATAATCTAAACATATATAACCATCATTGGTACCTTGTGGATACTAATATCCCTCACACGAGAGAGGTTGAGCTGAAGTTTCTGGTAAAACTTATGGTGTTAAACCAGATAATTGACTCACCAATTTCAACAATCTCAGTCTCATTGTTAAATCAACTATTTTACCATTGCATTCTGACAATTGACCTTCTGAACCAAAGCATATGTGAACATAAATTCTATAATCTCAAAAACGAAAGTATTTACAGAGTTGGTCCGCAGAAAGATTAATACGTAACTCCTTAAACGATTTATCAATGCCCTACATTTTTGGATGTTCTTGATTTTAACTGCAAATTTGGATCAAATAAACAAATTTAAAGTATTACCAATGATCCTAAATCTAATTATGAGATACCAAAGGGAAGACATTTATATAATCAGCTCATCTAATTACATAAACAACAAACCCCAAGGATCACAATTCCCAAATCCGGGTAAAATAAAATTTGTTAGATTTAATCAATTTCCTCCATTTGAATACTAAAATGAGTTATACAGATTCTAAATTTACTTAACACATCGACACTAAGAACATCTTACCCCAATTTACCCACAAATCTGAAAGCAAGAGAAGAACACTAAACCATTACAATCTTCGAACGGAGAGAAAGACAAACAAACGCAAGTATGCCATATGTAATAAGGGGTTTCTTTCTACCACCACATAGACTTCTCAGGAGCATGTTTTCAGTAAAAACTCCCAAAAGTTTCATTCATGGGAAAATATTCTGAAAGTTGATAATCATGGATCTCCATTACTGAGCAAACTCTGGATCTTCATAATAATTTGGGAATACCATAATCAAAGAACCCCAAATCAGAAAACCCTGATTCTCAAATTCTTGCATGAGAATTCCACAACCTTCTATTAAATAAAAAACCCAGATTGAAGAAAACACAAGCTCTTGACTCTCAATCCAACAAAAAATTAGCTTAAGAAAACCTAAAGCCGATGCTAATCAATGACCTGGGACTCGATTAGGTCAGGTAAAAAATCAGCTAACCAACACATGTAGTTTTATTCATAGTAAAAATAAATATTATATGATGTGTATAGTGAAAATGATCTAATTGGTTTAGAAAGTTTTTTCATTAATTTATTCTTGGTAAAAATTAAATATTATATGATGCGTATAATTAAATGATCTGATTGGTTTAGACAGTTTTTTTTTATTAATTTATTCATGGTGAAAAATAAATATTATCCGATGTGTATAATTAAAATAATATGATTGGGTTACACAGTTTTTTCATTAATTGATGTGGCATTTTCATAATGCTCCAAAAATCTGATGTGTTTTACTTATGTGTTTAATTGAAATGAATTGATTGGATAAAAAAAATTTCATTTATTAACATGTCAAGAATTAAAGAAATAGCTGATGTGTCATCTCAAAAGAGACACATTGAGCTATTATAGTGTTGATTTTTCAAATCTACCAAAAGTTGAATTTTTATTTATCATAGTTCGCCACATAAAAGAATAAAAAAAAAACTTTTATGATAAGAACACAAATTAAAGAGTAATTTCACACAAAAATGACTCAAACGTTTACTAAGTCCACACAATGAAAACATGAATGAATATAGAAAACATGCAAACGTTTACTAAGTTTGCCACATAAAAGAACAAAAAGCTTTTGTTAAAAAAAACATGAATCATGAGTAAATCCACACAATGAAAATGACTCGAAACGTTTACTAAGCTAAAAAATCCACCAAATAATTTAGAAAAACAACAGAAATAAACGTAGAGTTTAAACTATAAGAACTCAGATTTTCTTCAAGAAGCCTCTTGACATATCTATGTTCTAGAAGCCTCTTGACGTATTGGAAGGTCTTTAAGTCGCTCATCTCAAAAGAAAATAGTTGTTGGTCCATTAATGATTTTTTGGCGTCGGATTAAAAAATTGTGAGCAAGGAAAGATCTGCATGATCCTCTGGATGTTGGTGCACGTCAAGAGTCTCTTAGAAATCTTTAATTGAAGTAGAAACTCTCCTAGATGCCATACATATGATTGAGAGGTGCCAAACTTGCAAAATTCCAAATAAAGTAAGTTTAGGTTCACCCAATTTGAAAAATTAATATTGGTCAGCTCCAAACCGTTCTGGTCTTGAAACCACTTCGAGACTTGCTCTAGCTGAGCCAAGAGTGTAGAAAAAGTCAACTCTTGAATGGACTCCTTGCAGTTGGGCTGGAATTCATCAAGAAAGGCATATATGTCCTTATATGTGGCATGCAAGAGTTGTTCTAGAGCATCTCTTGATCCAATCCGATCCATGAACAACATTTCTCGATCATTCTTCTGAAAGTGATTAGTTTTCTAATGAATACTCAAACTGGATAGGAACGCTCGAGCAAAATTTGCATTGGATCAAAATTCTTGCTTACGATATGTTCCAGAGTGAAGTTCACGAGCATCTCTTGAATGGACTCAATCATAAGGTGATTTTCAATGATCAAATTGAAGCCAAGGCTGAATTCTCTAACAGAATTAAAGTTGGTCATGATTTCATGCTCAAAATATGCCGTTTTGGGGTTTTTGTGGACGTCTTCTAATTGAGTAATTGAGCTCGAGCAAGACATGATGTTCTTCGATTGAAGTCTTATTTTGGTGGGGTTTTTTTGGTGAATCTTCAATCTCATGTCATTTGCACGACTAGATTCATCAAAATACATTTTGTCTTGAAATTGGTGTGTATTGGATAGCACGTTCTGGAGATTTAGCTCAGATAAGTTGAATTCCACTCCATTAAATAGTCTTTAAAGTACTCACGATCTGAATTGCCTGCAAAGTAATCAATATGCTCACTCCTTTTAGTTACATAATGTTGAACCTCATATGTCCATAATGTGATGTCTTCGCTGTATAAGATGATGTGGGGTTTTATCTTGGAGAAAAGTGGAAAAGTGGTTAATATTCTATGACCACCAGCAACCATCACTTCTACATTATCCACTTCAAGCACAAATCTCTCAGTAACAAAAGCTCTTGCAAACTCAACTTTTAGTGTCATGAGATCGAACAACTTCTTCGGATCATATATTCCTTTTTGCTTCAAGACCTCAGCAACCATTGGTACCACTGAGTTCAGCTCATCGTTGGCAATGAGGATGAAAACATTCGGATAGTGATCAAGCACTGCTTCAACACATGCTTTCACAATGTTTGCGTTGTCAATGAAGTAATCGTCTAGTGTTCTTTATGCTTCTGGAAGACGACCAACTATCACTACCACATCCATGTCCTTCAAAATTCCCTTTAATCCAATGAGGTGTTCTTGAGAAAATGTACCATCGAGACAAATCGTGAGGTGATCCAAACTGCTAATAGAGTAAAAATGAAGCATAGACACCAATGGACTTTTCTTGAGGGCAGTTGACATTGTCGGACCTATCCATTTTTTATAATATAGTAAAAGAGGAGAACAAATAATAACCACCTTTTATGAACCATTTACCTTTGATTCATACTTATGCACAAAGCATTGCTCAAAGAGACATAATATGTTCCACCAATGAGAGACCTTGATATGAGGCCCAAAAAACTAGACATTAAGCTAAACCTCACATATTGGGCTCTAGATTATGAAAATGAGATGGCTCTCGACGAGTAAGAAACTATTGATCCGAGAAAAAAACTATTGATCCGAGTAAGAAGGAAGAGGCTGATGTTGCTGCCATTTTTCCTCTATTTTAAAACAGATAAATGAAACTTGTTCATGTCTTGAATACAGATTCATATAAGTGGAAACATATACTCCTAAATTTATGAGGTGAATGGGAAGCAAAAATACTGAGCAGTCTACCATACAACAAAAACACTAAGCAGTCTGTAGCATCCCCGATTCTCAATAGGATCGGCAAACGAGACTTAGTCCGAGATCAAGTGGCAACTCGCGGCTAAGTCAATGAAAGTATTTGATCAAAAGGGGATTCAATACTATAAAAGGAAAAGACAAGGAAAGAAGGAGGAAAATGCCGAGTTAGATCCAAGAACCAAGCTAGCAAATGAGCTAAGTCAGCTCAGCAAGCTCACCGGCAGTTCGGTCAGCTGAACAATAGCTCAGCTACTTGCTCGGCAGCTCAGTCCGCTACTCGGTAGCTCAGCTAGCTGCTCGGACTAAGTGGCAGCTGGACCAGCTGGATGACTTGGCGGTACCTTAGCTGGTTACGGATGATACCAAGGAGGTTACCACGCGATGACCGAATGGTCGCGAGTGATGAACGGTTATCCACATCGAAAGACGCGGTGTTTCGTTCAGTAACCGCTAAACCGCCGAGGAAAACTCTATAAATACTCGGCATTCAGTGAGAAAACACACATGGGAAAACACACGGGAAATATCCGAATACCCGAAGAGAAAACACGGGCAAATAACCCAGAAACTCTTAAGGAAATACGGTAATTTCCAGAAAAACAGACGGTGAGAACACGAGGAAAATCCCCGAGAATTTCCGAGTAACATCGTTCGGCGGAACGATCAGCGAACGTTCGGCGGTATGATCAGCGAATGTACAGTGACTTTATTGTTCGGCGTAATCAAGGTAATGGCGAAACCGTGGCTTTGTGCCTGGAAGACGCACATTACACCTAAGTCTAAATGACTAAAGGATTTACGGGATTGTGGGGTTAAAACCTGTAGAATGTTCATATATTACATATGCATTCATCCGAAATCACTTAGTGAAAACGGAATACTTACCCTATTTGATTTTCAGGAAAACACGGTGATCGTGGGAAGGATGTGGCTTAGGCGCGAGACTCGAAGGCTGGGAAATGGGTGGTGATGTAACCGGGTAGATAGGATCGAATACTTGTAATAGCTTATATGCAAACTCATGAGTTATTTCGAATCCTTGTGATATAAATAAAGTATCCGGTTTCTTTCTTTACTTGAATGTTAATGCATTTCTTATAATTCGAGCAATGAATCACAGAATAAACCTCGAATTTTAATTGTTTAAGGAACGAACCCTAAAAATGGACTAAGTAGCGTAATGATCAATCCCGGACTTGAAAAATTTAGGACGGGTCCTTACAGAAGAGATGAGGATAGGGAGGTGACGTGTGTTGTGGGTAATTAATTTAGTTGTGTTATGTTTTCTTTTAGGTTTTTGGGTCGGAAAAAGTAAGGGTTTAGATTTTCGGGAGGAACCAGGGAGTTGCGGATTTTTGTCGTGGAAGTTTCTATTTTTGGCTAAGATGAGTGCAGTACCGTGGTCGGGTTTTACTTACGGGAATTTTTCCGGTTTAATTGCGTGCTGTGATTTATTTCCGTTAATTGTTGTTTCATTACCGTAAATCACTTGTCGTTTTATTGTTGTTATAGTAATTGTTTGGTGGAAAAATTAATTTATTTTTGGTAGGGTTATTTATTTAACGTCGTTGGTTGATTTTAATTCATTATTTCTGGTGAATTATTTTTGTTGAATTGTTGTCGTTGATGTATGTCGAATCCGGGCATTTAATTATGCCGGGAGTTTTTCTGTATTTATTGTCCTTATTTGACCTAGTATACGGGTTGATCGTCTCCTCAGTATTTATTAATTACTGTCTGCATCTATTCGTAATGGTACAGGTAAAGGAAAGGATAAAGACTGTTAGCTGGAGCTTGTGGAACTGCGGCTGCGGATTGAGATGACATACTGGGAGGGTCGTTTAGTTTTATTTTAGTTATTTTCTGCTGCTTGTTGTTACTGTTGTTTCCGTAAACTGTTAGGTTCTTCGATATTGAAAGTTGCAAATTTATTGGTTTATAATAAATCATTTTATGGTTGAGTTGTTAATTGATTTTCACCGCTGGGGGTTTTATATATTTATGAGAATATTATATATAAAAAAAATGGGTCGGGGCATTTCAATTTGGTATCAGAGCGGAGTTGTTTCTAGGACTGTTAGATTTTCTGTTGTGCTGAAATAGTTGTTTGTTGTGAATCAAGTGTCGTTCGATTTTTGTTAGCCGTAGATTTATTTCTCTTGTTGTGGGGGTCGGGGTTTGTCATCTTTTACAGCCAGTAATGGTTCCACAGTAAGATTTCCTTGTTGTGTTGTTGATTTACTAATTTTGTAGTAAAGATTAGTAGTTCGTTGGTTGTTTTTCTTTTTTTTAAGGATGGTTAATCGAGGCAGAGTTGGTAGGCCCCTCAGGGGTGGTCGTAGAGGCCGAGCTGGCAGAGCTGGCAGGGCTGATGAAGTTCCTGAGGAGAGCATGGCGCAGAGTGTCACGGTGGAGCAGGTGGGTGTTGAGCACCCTATCGAGAATGATCAGGCTGATTTTGCTGCTGGCAACGCTGTGCCGGCACATGGAGTAGCTCCCCATGGGACATATCAGAACCGATGGGGGCTGTACTTGGGCTGCTGGCCCAACTATTGGAGTGGTTACCGGCTGCGGTACCGGCTCCGGTGGCGCAACATGGAGCTAATATTGTGGCGGGTTCGACTCCGGAGCATCTCCCAGTTACGTTAAATCGGGCTGGGTGTCTTAGAGTGAGATCCAGGAGTTGTCTGGTGATCATTTGGGAGTCGTGAGAGTTATTGGGGGTCGTTTGCTGAGAATTTAAGGTTGTGTTGAGGGCGTTGACATTCTCATCGTTGGGGAGTTGATGCCATCTGATTTGATTGTGTGTTCGGTGGAGTTATATGACGTCATTTTGGGCATAGACTAGCTTGGGAAGTTTAAGGCCCATCTCGATTATCACAAAGGCCGATTGGTTTTGAGTAAGCGGGCAAGAAGCTGGTTTATTAGGGATTGAGACCGAATTCCGAGAGCATAGTGGTTTTGGCTATTCAGGCTGTGAGGCTGATCGAGCAAGGATGTGAGGCCTACCTGGCAACTATATCGATGTCAGGTGAAGTCGGAGAGTCGGCGTTATAAGACATTGTGGTTGTTTGGGAGTTCAAAGATGTGTTCTAGCCGTTGAGAGGGTTACCGCCGTCGAGGTCTGACCTTTTTATTATCGAGTTGGAACCAAGGACCTCACTGTTATCTAAGGCTCCGTACAAGATGGCTCCAGGTGAGATGGAAGAATTGAAGAAGTAGTTAGAAGATCTGCTGGAGAAGGGGTTTATCCGGCCGAGTAGTTCACCGTGGGGAGCACCAGTCTTATTTATGAAAAAGAAGGATGGGAGCTTCCGGTTGTGCATCGACTACCGGGGGCTTAACTGAGTTACTGTGAAGAATAAGTATCCTTTGCCGAGGATTGGAGAGTTGTTAGATTAGTTAGGCGGGGCTACGTGGTTCTCCTTGATCGATTTGGCGTCTGGATACCATCAGATTCCTATAGATGAAGTGGATATTTGGAAGACTGCTTTGTAGTGATGCCGTTCGGGTTGACCAATGCGCCAGCGGCATTTATGAGGTTTATGCACGGGGTCTTCAAGGAATATCTGGATGAGTTTGTCATTATCTTCATCGATGACATCCTAGTATTAAGAGTCTTGTGGAGCACGCGAGCCACCTGAGGAGATTTTAGAGAAGTTGCAAGAGCATCAGCTGTTTGCTAAGCTGAGCAAGTGCAGCTTCTAGCAGCGGGAGATGGGTTTTCTAGGTTATATGATCTCAGAAAGCGGGGTGGGAGTGGACCCAGAAAAGATTCGTGCGATTGAGGAGTGGCCGGGACCGAGGAATACGACGGAGATCCGAAGTTTCCTTAGGTTGGTTACTACAGGAGGTTCGTCAAGGGTTTTACCAGCATGGCTCAGTCCATGACTAAGCTAACTGGAAAGGATATTCCTTTTGTGTGGTCGCCGCAGTGTGAGGAGAGCATTATAAAGCTCAAGGAGATACTAGTTAGCACGCCTGTGTCGGTTTTGCCAGAGCCAGATGAGCCGTATGTTGTGTACACATATGCGTCTAGACTGGGACTCGATTGTGTACTTATGCAGCAGGGGAGGGTAATCGCTTATGCTTCACGATAGTTGAGAAAGCATGAGTGCAATTACCCTATTCAAAATTTGGAGATGCCAGAAGTGGTGTTTACATTAAAGATTTTGAGATCATACTTTTATGGTGGGAAGGTTCAGATGTTTACGGACCACAAAGGTCTGAAATACATCTTTACTCCACCTGAGCAGATTCTGAGATAGGGACACTGGATAGAGTTGGTCGCAGATTACGTCTGGAGATAGCTTACCATCTTGGAAAAGCTAATCTCGTTGCTTATGCATTGAGTAGGAGGCGGGTTATTTTGGACATGGAGAGGGATGCAGAGACCCTAGTGGGCATGGTGAGTGCCTTGCGGTTGTGTGCTGTGTCTGAGGAGTTAGAGCCGTTGGGTTTAGAGGCAGCTAATCAGGCTGATATTCTGAGCAGAGTGCGGGTTGCACATGAGCTGGATCCAAAGTTAGTTAAGGCTTCTAGAGCAGAGAAATCTGAGTAAGAAGTTTTCAGCAATGGGACCATATTGCTGAATGGCAGGGTGTGTATACCGAAAGATGATATGTTGAGGCGAGAAATTCTTAGGGAACCGCACCAGAGCAGATTCTCGATTCATCCATGGGCTACCAAGATGTACCGTGATCTCAAGCGATATTATCAGTGGGTAGAGATGAAGAAGGATATTGCCAGTTGGGTTGCGGGTTGGGATACTTACCAGTTGGTGAAGGCTGAGCATCAGATTCGGAGTGGATTATTGCGGAGTTTACTCATTCTAGAGTGGAAGTGGGATATGATCACCATGGATTTTGTTGTAGGTCTGCCAGTTTCGCGGAATAAGGATGTTATTTGGGTCATTGTTGATAGGTTGACCAAGTCGGCACATTTTCTGGCCATCAGAAAGACCGATAGAGCGGAGGTCTTAGCTAGGAGATATGTCAGTGAGATTGTGAAGCTGCATGGGGTACCGATGAGCATAGTGTCGGATCGTGACCCTAAGTTCTCATCGCTGTTTTGGAGAGTTTTTCAGAAGGAGATGGGCACTAAGGTTCACATGAGTACAACTTATCATCCACAAACATATGGGCAGTCGGAGCGCACTATTCAGACTTTGGAGGATTTGTTGAGGATGTGTGTGCTGGACTGGGGCGGTCATTGGTTTGATTACTTGAGCTTAGCGGAGTTCGCATAGAACAATAGCTACGAGGCTAGTATTGGCATGGCACCATTTGAGGCTCTATATGGTAGGCTATGCAGAACACCATTGTGTTGGACTCAAGTAGGGGAGAAGAGCTAGCTGGGAGCGGATTTTATGCAGGAGACTACGGAGAAGATTCGTATGGTTAAGCTGAAAATGAAATAAGCACAAGACAGACAGAAAAACAACGCTGATAAGCATAGAAAAAAGTTAGAGTTTGTCGTTGGGGATATGGTCTACCTGAAGATGGCCATGCTGAGAGGTCCAAACAGAACTATTCCCAAGACTATCTTGAGTCCTCGGTATATGGGTCATGTTAGGGTATTTGAGCGGATCGGGCCGGTTGTTTATAGGCTGGATTTGCCAGAGGTGATGCGGGCATTTCATAAAGTGTTCCACGTGTCGAAGCTGAAGAAATGTCTGCATAAGGATGATCTGGTGATGGCTGAGATTCCTCTGAACTTTTGCCGAGTATGGTTGTAGAGGCGAGGCCTCTGGAGATGTTGAATCGCAAAGTCAGACTGATCAAGAGGGAGAAAGTTCCAAAGATGAAGGTCTTGTGGCTCGGGCTGAGTAAAGATGTACTTCAGACTTTTATGGTCCGTGAACACCTGAACTTCCCCGCCATACAGATACGACCTCCAGATCTTCAGCGCGAACACTACCGCTGCCATCTCCAAGTCGTG
>VBRH01001817.1:0-14634 GCA_014578085.1 Cardamine resedifolia
AATATAGACCCATTTTATTAATTATCTATCATACTATATTGATATTTACAAAATAACAGACAATTTCATAAATGTGAAAAAAAGATACCGAACTTGACATTATGTCCTTAGAATTTTATTTGATCCGTTAGAGGTATGACAAGTTCAATATGTTTTCACGTAACGTTTCACTTAAGTTTTTGATTAATTTTTTGATTAAATTTTTGTTTTCACTTTTTTATTATTTATAACTAAATAAACTATTTTTGGTAGATAGTTTATGTAAAACCATATATATTATGTAAACTAAGATTTTAGTTACAAATTGCATTTCAAAACTGTGAAAACAAACCGAACTCAAATTGATGCAATCAATTCAATTTTTATTTAACATGTGTAAAATCTAAATATATTTGTTACTAATAAATGCTTCTTGTTTGGTAGAAAGGTTAATAATATGAGTTATTTTTATTATGAATAATAATAAGTGATTAAAAGCAAATTAAATACATAATAATTCATAAATATGTTTTTTATTGTTTAATCATTTAATAGGCTTTGATTGTGTCAAAATTATTATGAGTAAAAAATATCCACCTTTAAAATTCTTGAT
This sequence comes from Cardamine resedifolia, assembly GCA_014578085.1. Classification (NCBI taxonomy): domain Eukaryota; kingdom Viridiplantae; phylum Streptophyta; class Magnoliopsida; order Brassicales; family Brassicaceae; genus Cardamine; species Cardamine resedifolia. Next base: position 593 of record VBRH01001817.1, read on the forward strand.
AAACATATATATATATATATAAGAGAGACTTGGTAATTATTACTGTCATTCTTCAAAATCTATCTAAGTACACATTGTTTATGGTCTTTGACTGAATGTTGCTGGTTTGTATTTGTCACTCACCTAAATCAAATGAAAGAAAGATTATGTGAAGAGTAGTAAATATATAAGTTCATAGACTTGATCGTACATAAAATTACTATGAGTAAATAAAGAATCCACCTTAAAGAAATTCTTGATAGAAAAATTGGTAATTTTACAAACATCTTTTGCAATTCATCAAAATCTAGCCAATTTACATATATCTTTTTCTAATAATTTCATCTACTGAAATTCTGCAGAAAATTTCACTGTTTTGGTCATATCCATCCATATAAGCATTTACACATCTGCATTAGCCAAAATTAGGAACACACACACAGTTTAGTTAACTACTTCCGGGCTAAGTATTAAAACAGCTCAAACTTCACCAATCTATAAACACTATTTGTTCCTTAAAAACGAGATTCGAAATTTTTGTCTCTTCACTCTATCCCAAGTCTCTTGGAACCACACTCTGAGCAGAATTTGGATGTCTCTCTTAAGTACTGTGCTCCACATTGGTCACAAAATTTCGCCGGACTGGTTGGCTATGGAAAGACCAGATAAACATATAAGGATTTTTAATCGAGATTTGAAATTATCCAAAATGTAGTTTTGAATTAGAGGTTTAGAAGATTTGTACCATGACATGGCCTCCGGTGAGGGGTTGCAAACAAGCCATGTGCTGTGAAATGGATGGTGACTGATGGGTATGAGATAGTTCAGGGTCACATTGATGGTTCTGACCGGGAAAATGTGTGGCCGCGTGTTGACTTTGGTAAATAGATTGATGGTGGTGGTGGCTTTGGTGAATAGATTGGTGAAATTGATGAGATAGAGATGACATGTGATGTTTGGAAGTAGAAGGAGTATGTTGTTGTTGACTTTGATCCTGTAATTACAATAAAGACGATGAGCTCAAGATCGTTTCTAGGAGATATTCGGAAAGAGTATAAACTTACTTCACTAACCGAGCGAAATCCTTGCGTATTAGCTAATGTCGAAGAGTCTAAACCCGGATATGTCTGCACAACAAAGAAAAGACAAACAATTACAACTGTCATATGTTCTTCCAACTCAGAGAATAAAACTATAAACAGAGAGTTGATTAGCTTTACAGGCAAGCCATGGATGCCAGAGACAGAGTTTTGAACACGCCTATGCTTATGTCGAGGGCAATAGAATTTATAATCTCTAGCAGATATAGCCACTTCATTACGCCCTGTTAATCGCTTAAACCTGTTGTGACAATATCCAATTATATATATAGTGATGTAGATAACTCATATACAAATTCAATATAGTAAAAAAAAAAATCTGATGATCATGTATTTTCACCATTCAGCATCTTCAATAGACAACTCAACTGGCTTTTCAACAATATTCAAACCATTAACCACCACAAAGCGAACTCGTTTCTCTTCATGTATTACCAATTCTGGAAATCTTGTTCTTGTTTCAACTGAAGTTGCCAGTTCTCTTCTCTTATACATGCAAGTACCTGTAAATATAAAAGATTAATGCTCAAAAGTAATAAACTTTTATCACTGTTACAAAACATTGGAGAAGATACAAATACCTTTCTTAGGAAACTTCTTAGTTAATTTTCTATACAAACCACCTGCTGCTTCAAGAGCTACTCCAATGGTTTTTTCTCTAATTCCACTCAATGAAGCAAGCCGCACATTTGCTTCACTAACTAAAGTCTCATACACATTTGCAATATACATCAACGGTAATGCAAAACTCGGGTCACCTTCATATCGTGTATCATCCGACTTCCTCTTCACTTTATTATTATCACCTGAATCTGTTTCATGATCACGCTTGTTCTCACATACTTCAATCACATGTTGGCTAATAAAATTGTCCAAGATGATTTGCAGAAATCTCCCTCGCACTGATTCGATCGGTGAAACATCTAGAAAAATTAACAATAACGAATCAAGAATCTCCCTACCTTCAAAAGTATCAATCTTTGAGTGACGATTCAATACTGAGATGATCATTATTACCTTCAATGGTTAACATATTGTAAGCAGATCCTACTGGTCCTTTGTTCTCCATGTTAGATCCATCTTCTTCAACTCCTTCATTGTGGATTTGCATTGAGTTTCTATATGATTCGTGCATACAATCCTAAAACAAGACAAAAGCCAAAGCCATTGATATAAATCTCAAAATTTTCGATTCATTTCTCATAAACCCTAAAAACTGAGACCAAATTTGAGAAATTTTACACACCGCAGATGAGGAATCGCCGTCGTTGTCCAAGCTATCTCCACCACCGGAGCCTCCGATGCCGTCGATATCTCTCGGTGGACCATCAACGGAGTTGAGATCGTGGATAGAAGTACCGATGTAAGAATCAGCTGATCCCAAATTGTAATGTTGCACTCGAACCCTAGCTCCCATCTCTTTCTACAGATGAAATCGAAACAAATCCAAACACAAACACACAAATTTCAAAAAAATCAGAATCGATATAGTAACAATTCAACCATTTTCGATCTTAGATTCAACTGTAGAAGAAGCAGAATCATCTAAAAATTGCATCTTGAGAGCTTTGAGTTTTTACTCGACGGATCGTTGCTCTGTACTGGAAATTTAACGGCTATACAAACCGTAACGAAGAGGGAGAGGATCCGAACCTGAGCTTTTCGTACGGCGAAAGAGATCTCCGAACCTGGCTCTAGACTCCACACCTGTTCCCGAGCCACTCAGTTTCGGAAACTCTCACAAGTCATTTGCCCGTAACTTAATAAGGAAACTCTTTTAATTATAAAACTATTTTTAATCCACAAATAAACTAACATTTAATTTAAGTGATATTATTATTAACCTTCTCTATGACTATTTTTATTTTATTTGAAATTTATACACATGAATTTCTAGTTGTTGCATAATGAAAAAAATATAGAGGATTTGTTCACAAACTAACTATTCAGATCAATAAAAGAACATACATTTTTGGGAAATTTGGAAAAAAAAACATTTACACACCAAAAATTAGGGATTTTGATTGGTTCCTCAATGCAACAATACAAAATGAAAAACAAAGAAGAACCCTTAAACCCCATCTGTAAGTAAATTAATTGATACTCTTCACTTTTTTCTCATCTTTTTCCACAGCTTCAGAGCCTCAAAGTCTGCAACAAAAGACTACATTTTTATCAGACTCCAACTCAGATTTTGATAACAAATCACCCAACATTGGATTTGTTTCATACCTCAGCTCTTGTCGATGAACGACATATCCATCACTAAGCTTCTCTTCGGATTAGTCCTGAACCAAACAGGGAAACCGCAGCTGAAACAATTGTTTATGATGAATGATTGGCTTATAGATTCCCAGGAGAAGCTTTGGGTGAAGATCCATATCTCCGGTTTCTTGTTCTTCATCTTCTCCAGGAAAAAAAACAAGAACAGGATCCAAATATCTGAATCAATAATCAAAGAGCAAAAAGATTGCATCTTTCAAGTTTCAAATGTTTGGAAGTTCGTTATTGTTGTCACTGGTCAAAAGCTGATGCTTCATTAAATAACTCTGCAACTCTACAGCTTCGTTTATACATCCAAGCTCATAGTGTTTCTTCAAGACACTAATACACAAAACCTCATCAGGGAGAATTCCTTCCCCGATCATTTCCTCGAGGATGGATCTAGCTTTCTGCAACTCATTGCATTGCGATAATCCCCAAACTAACGAAGTGTAAGCAAGCAAATCAAGCTTCATACCAATCTCAGCCATTTTGTCTCGTAAAGCTAAAGCCTCTACCACGTTACCTTGCTTCAAGTTCCCATCCATTAATGATGTGTATGCCGTTCTGTCTGGAACTAGACCCTTCTCAACCATTTGTTCAAAAAGAGTTGTCGCAGCCTCAACTTGATTCTCTTTACAAAGACCATCAATCAGTGCTGTGTATATTGCTGTGTTAGCTTGTAGACCAAAATCATTACTTATCCTCCCAAAATAATCAATTGCCTTAGAAACTAACCTATTTTTGCAGAGTCCATCAATCAAAACACAAAATGTAACAACTGTGACCTCGATATCAAGTTCTAGCATCTCGTCCAGTAGATGCAATCCCTCAGTGGGGTTTCCAGACTTAAAGTAAGTATCCATTAACGTTGTGTAGATCACCGGATTCGCTTTGATTCCAAGTTCCTTCATTTCATTCATCACTACCTTAGCAGCCTCAATCTTCTCTAGACTGCACAAACCCTGAATGAAAGTTCCATACAGCAGCAAATCCGGTTTAATACCTCTCCCTTTCAATTCATTTAGAAGCTCTAACGCTCTGTCCATGTTTTTCGCCTTTACAAATCCATGAATCAGAGCGTTGTAACTTGCAAGATTTGGAACCACACCGGCTGTAACCATACTGCCAAAAAGTTCTTCAGCTTCTTTCATTCTCTCCGCTTTACAAAGACCATCAATCAGTGCAGTGTAAGTAACCACATTCCATTCCACATCCACCTGCAACATCTCATTAGCCAGCCTAAAAGCATCTGAGAGATTACCGATTTTACAATTGGCATCAATGAGACAAGTATAGGTATACTCATTAGGCACAAGACCAACTCTTTTCATGTCAACATAAAACTTAATGGCGTGTTGCATCATCCCCTCCTTACAGAAAGCATCAATCAAAGTGCTGTAACTCACAACATTCGGTTTCAACCCATTTCGCTTCATCTCCCTATAAAACTCCAAACCTTTAGGCAATTTCCTAGATTTACAGAAACAATTAATCAGCTCGTTGTAAGTTATATCGTCAGGCTCACAGCTCCTACTCTTCATTTCCTCGAAAAAATAAACTGAATCATCTAATCGATCAACCTTCCCATAACCATCAATCATAGAATTATATGTGACAGTGTCTGGAATCAAACCTCTAAACTTCATTTCTTCAAACAAGCCTCTTGCAGCTTCTACATCTCCTTCTTTAAACATACAATCAATCATTATGTTGTAAGTAAACACAGTCGGTTTCGCACCAGCACCAATCATATCTTTGAAAAATCTCTTCACCTCATCAGTCTTCCCAAATTTAGCAAACCTTTGCAATAAACCGTTGCAAGAACGAGTTTTTGGGAAAACCCGAAACCTCTTCATCTTAGAGAAACACTGAATAGCTTCTTCAAGCATTCCTAAATCAATCAAAACACTAAACAAAGCATCAAAAACTCCAAAACCAGGAACACACACATTCCTTGTAGACCACAGAACATCAAAAACATCACAATCTGTTAATTCACCAGCCTTCTTGGACAAAACCATCTCTCTAAGGATACTATTAGCATCATGATACATTCTGGCACAAAAGAGAATGTGAGCTACCATACAATACGATTCTACAGTGTGCTTAAACCCATTACGAGTTATCGACCATTTGAAGAATTTGAAAGCGAAATTTGGGTATTCTTTCAATTCAAAAAGAACCCTTGGAACCCAAATCGGAGCCAATGTTAAATCAAAAAGCTTTTCGATTTGGGGATCATCCCATAGATCATTCTGAACAACTTTACGGATCCAATCTCTATCGAAATCTTCGGAATAAGTAGAAGGACCGGTTCTGCTAACGAAAGGGTATCGAATGATACATAGAAAACTAGTGAACCAAACGAAAGGGCATGAGATGAAGGAAGATTGAGAGGGAGAAGATAGAGGGGAAAAACAGAGAGGTGTTTGAATTTGAGAGAGGGAAGAGGAACAAGGGCTTACGTGGCGATGGAATCTGCGATTAACGTGAAGAAAGTTGCGAAGAGAACAGAACATTTTCAGGAAAAAATTCAAAGTAAATAGAATGAGCTTCATTGTTCAGCTCAGAGACATGGTATTCTCACTATTCCTCAACTATTCGACAGAGGAGGAAGAAGAAGAAAGTAGGGTTTATGAACTCTGGGGTTTGTTGGTTTTTCCTCTCAAGACTGTATTTTTTACATGTTTTTCTTGTTTGTACAATATTGATTTTATGGGCCTTTTGGCACGGGGCTAAACAGGCCCAAAGCTCGTATTTTTATTTTAGGAAAACTTCATCAAAATAAATAACTATTTATCGATTTTTTCGATTTCCATAAAAATGCATAACCCACAAAAATACATGAATTATTTTTCCATCCATTAAAATACACCAACTTTTAAATTGTATCCATTAAACATTCATAAATTAATAAAAATAATATATATTAATTTTTTAACTAAAAACATTTTTAAAATTTTGAAAATACATATAAAATCCTTGAAATTTTTTTCAAAATAGCATTATCTTCAATGATTCAAAAAAAGAAATACTGAAATTATAAATTTTGGATTTGTGAAAAAGAAATATCAAAAATATAAAATTTCTACTACTCTTTGAAAATTCAAAAAACTCTAAAAGCTAAAATATAAAAATTTAGATTCATAATAAAATTCCAATAATATAGTTCTCATTTTTTTCAAAACATTTTTTCAAAAATAGCACCAATAAATAATATGATCTTTTAACTATATAATTGTACAATTATATTATTTACCAAATTACTTAGATAAGAGTGTTGTGTGTAGATATAATAATATAATAAGTTGTATATAATAATGTCACGTGTTGATGTGAAAAGATTTAATATATATATATATATATTATTTCAAGTTTTATAATTTTATAATTTTTAAAAAATATTAGAAATTTTATCTGTTTTTGATATTTTTTATTTACAAATCCAAAATTTTACAATTTCAAAATTTATTTTTTGAATCATTGAAGAATATGCTACTTTGCAATTTTTTATAATTTTTTTGGATTTTATATGTATTTTTGGATTTAAAAAATGTTTTTAGTTAAAAATAAAATAAAAAATATGATATTCATTAATTCATGAGTGTTAAATGGATACAATTTAAGAGTTGGTGTATTTTAATAGATAGAAAAAATAATTTATGTATTTTTGTGGATACTTTAAAAATTCATATTTTTTATGGAAATCGATAAATAATTGATATATTTTTATAGAATTTTTTTTTTTATCTGTTTTCTTTCAAGATTTTTCTTAGGTAAATCCGTAAATAGTAATACATGCTTTATGCAAAGCGCAAAGACAATAATGGTAAAAAAAGTGTTGAAAGGTCAAAGACTTGTTGCAATTTGATTGTTCAGATATTTTATTAAATATTTCGAAAACAGAGTTACTCACTGTAAATACCTTTTAATTAAGGAAAAGGTCATATATCAAAACAAATTAGAAAAACAAAAAATCAGAAATATGAGGTTGTACTTGTACCATTGTTTCTTTTCTTTCTCTACTGTTACAATTTAAGAAATCATAATAAGAAAAAAAAAATGGCCACTAAAACTCAGTGCCAAGCCAAAGAAGATATATAAAAAAAAAAAGCGACTTGCATTATTTGCTCAAACTTCTTCTCCATATGCATTTCGCAGAGAGGAAAGGAGCAAAAGCTTTTTTTTGTGTCAGCCACCATAATCATCTTTCTTTTATGACACCATCTCCATAGTCTTCTTCTCAATCTCTTCTCCACCCTCAGCTTCACCTCCTTCTCCTTCCTCGGCCGCGTAAACAACTTCTTCACCTTCTGCGTTTTCACCTTCTTCATAAGCATATTCTCCATCTTCTTCATATCCTTCTTCGTAATAGTACTCTCCGTTTAGCTCATCGCCTTCATAAGCTTGCTCCTCTTCATTTCCTTCATACACTTCCTCCCCAACGACATCTTCCTCCTCCATAACTCTTCCTTCTTCTACTTCAGCTTCGTGGATTGGTTTGGGTTCAGAGACAACCTCGGTTTTCTCTTCTGTTACGAGTTTGGTCTTATCTCCAGCTTCTTCTTTCGATATGGTCTCAGAGTCCTTGTTGTTGTTGCTGCTACCACCAGATGCAGCCGCTCTTTTTCTCCTGAGAATCTCACTGAAAGGCAACGGAGCTGCAAAAGAACCTCCTGATCGCTTATGACTATGATGATCCTCCTCCAAGCTTTTCCTCTTCCCAAGAGATGGCTCTGTCTTAATTTCCTCTTTACCGCTTTTAGTTTCTGCAATGCTTCTAGGAGCTGATTTTATTTCGTCTTCCATTTCTCTTCTTCTCGCCCATGGAGCCCGGAAACCTCTTTCCTGATTACCACTATGGTTTTCCTCTATCCTACCTTTAATTCTATCTCGGAGTCTACCGTGAGATAACTCGTCTCTGTCCCTTCCTCTCTCACTTCTCCTGTCAAAGTGGTGACCCTCTTCGCCGTTGCGTCTCTCACGAAGCTTAATTCTACCTTGAAGACGGCTACTGCTAATGGAGTTTTCCCTCGGTGTATTCCTACGAGAGTCTCTATATCCTCTTTCCATTGAAGAGTCAGGTGCAGCATAGTCATGACTTCCTACTGATCTCATACCATCATTGACTTTCCTCTGCTTAGCCAAACGATACCTCAGATCCGATGCCAGTATGTTCTCTGATCTCTCATCTTCCGCGTAAACCCTTCTTTCCAATTGATCTCCTCTCTCAGAAGAAACTTGACGGTGACCCCATGCGTACCTGTCTTCCCTCTGATCATATGGATCAAAATGCTGATCACGGAACGCTTCTTTATCACCATCAGCCATTGCACTGAAATCAGGGTCATACTCATTCACAGAGTTCCCTCCCTCCTGACTTCTCCGTCCATATCGATCTTCAACATGATAATACTCAGAATCTCCAGCCTCATTATCCACAAGAACATCAAACCCAGGAGAGGACTCTCTTAAGACGTCATCTGTATCCTTACCATTGTGGAAACTGTTATTATCATCAGATCCATATTTCTGAACAAACTGAGTCGAATGGCCTCCTTCAGTAAAAGAAGGAACTCCCGCACCCTTTTTCTGCACAACAGGCTCATATCCCACATGTTTTGGAACATATCCCTCTGCGCCTCTACTATCCCTATGGCCAGCAGATGTGACTCTTGGCGCAGCCGATATTTCAACATGTGCTTTAACAGCCTTTGAGAGATTAGCATCAGGAAACTTCTTCTCCCCGGGGTTACTTTCAGTTGGCTTTTTAGAAAACTGAGTATCAGTAGCAGGCTTAGCTTCTACGGGAAGCTGTTTCTTATAAGCAGAAGGATTCGGTGTGTGCAAGAATGAACACATATCTCCTTTCATACACATTCCTTTTTGAAAAAACACACAAGGAACCGGCTGTTTTGCACCACCGGGATGTGCAGGAGCATGAGTTGGCTGTACAGAACCAGCAGGAGCAGCTCCTTGATTTCCCAACAATCCTTCCAAAGGCTGTAACAAAAAAACAAAACCACAAACATAAGCACACTTGATAATACATATTCAAGCTAAAGCAAAGATTTGTATTGAATAAGAAACTAAACTCACCGGATGCCGAAAACCACATTTGGGATTCATACAATTTCCATTCAACCAATAATAGCAATCCCTCGGATTAACACGCGCATACTCACTGTGACGATACTCACATTCAGGTCCCTGTTAATAAAAGAAACCATAAGAATCCAATAGTGAACACATTGAGCTACAAAACATGAAAATTCCTTTTAAAAAAAACTTCCTAAAAAAGCTTTCTGTATGTAATTTTCAATCTTAGTTAACACGAAGCACGAAGAAACAAGTATATTTTGGATTCACGAAGCTCTAAATCACCAGATCTAAATTTAACACCTAAATTAAGCAGATGGAGAATTAAAACTGTGTATAGATAACTTCGAGGGAAGAAAAAAAAACACAAAGAAACACAAAATCCAGTAAAAGAAAGTTGAGATCTCAAATCCAAAACCCTAATTGAAGCAGAAACTGGATAAGATCTAGACGAAACTTAAATCAAATCAATACCTTCTTGCAGGTTAAAGGAGAAGCGAGAAAGTAAACGCAATCGGTATTCCATTTCAAAGCTTCTTCTTCAGCAGATGAAACAGCAGAGTCTGATTGCTTCTGCTGTTGCTGTTGCGGTTGAGTCGCAGGCGCAAACATTATTATTCTAGATTTTCTGAATCTCTTTCAAGTAGATCGCAAGGTTTCAGATCGAAACCCTAAAGCGTGGAAATCACCGATCAGAGAGTCCCGTGGAAGAAGAAGAAGAAGAAGAAACGAGCCGCCACAAAGAGCGAACCAGAGAGAAACTGCGACTATGTGTGTGCCCTTTAAAGCTAAGCCTAAAAGTTTTTTTTTCTTTTTTTTTGCGATGGGAAAGATATGAGATGAAGTTCGGTTTATCAATCACATACGGACACGTGGCAATGTCTTATTGGTGTATACGTTAGCCTTGGAATGTTGTCAAACGGGACAATGATAAGGTATTTTTAAACCGACCTATGAACAAAAACCGAGTATGAACCAAAACAATTTATTAACCGATTGGTAGATCTTTCCCACAATCAAACCAAATTTTAATAAAATAGTGGGATCATTGAGAAAATCAGTTAATTTTAGAGCTTGAATACTTAATTTTTAACCCTAGACCTTTAAGTCTAGCCAAAATTTGATCCAAACCAAAATCAAATTTTGCGGAACGAAATTTCTTTATTAAATTTAGAGCTTGAACCGGGTAATTCAATGAAACCAAACCTTTTTACCCAACCCTCTCTGAAAACCGAAACTTCAAGATCTACAAAGCAACTAAAAAGATCACAAGAAAGTAGTTTTACAAAGCTTTTATTATACAAATGATGAAAAAGATGGATTCTTGAGAATTAACAACACAGAAAAAGGATTGGACTTTTATGTTATTATATATTATTAAGAACAAAAGCCAAAGATAGAGAACAAAGGTACTTTGCCTGTTCGTCGGATTTGTTCAGCTTGTTTCTCTGTTTTAGATGCTTGACGATCCTTCTTTGCTTCAGCCGCTGCTCGCTTCTCCTCTGCTTTCCGCTCGATTGCAGCTAGTTTCTTCATCAACCGGTCTTGCGCTCGTCCCTTAACCCTCTCAACTTCCACCTACAAAATATCAAGAATTCCGCCATCGTCGGTCAGGTTGTTCCAAGTTTGGTTCAATCATTACTTGAATTTGAGTAGCTATGTCAGTGTACTTTACCTCGGTTTTCTTCATCTCGGCTTCAGATTTCGCCTTCTGATGGTTCTCCCATGCTTGAATCTTCATCTCTTCGCGTCTGAACCTGGAGATTACAAAACTCATTTTAAGCTTAAAACTTTTTCAGGAAAACAAGAGCACTATAACAATGCAGTTTGGGGTACCTAGCCATGTGCTTAGCCTTTTCCGCTTCCTCCCACGCAGAAGCACGAGCTTCAGAAACACTTTTAGAAGTTTGTAGAGAAGCTTTGGTCTTTTGTGATGTGGAAGCGTCTTTGTCTTCATCTTCTTTGCTAGCCCAAGCAGCAATGTTTAATTTACCAAGTTGAGTACCCAACACCATTATCTCTCTCCTAGTTTTCATTTGCAGCTCCTTCTCTGATAGTTCCTTGTTAGTCATAGGAGAAGTTGATGCTTGTCTCCCGGGACTTGAAGGTGCAGAAGATATAGGACTTCGGATTGGCGTTGTTGCCCTAATCGGTGTCCCATTCCTAGAAGGCTCTTGGCTTGCTATTGGAGTCATTTCGGTTCCCATGTCTCTCATCGATACCGATCTAGCTGTTGAAGGCGGTTGAGCAAATGCAGTAGCGATTGACGAGTCATGTCGACTGAGATTAACTGCAAGCTACAAGTAAATTTCGGATTTCGAAGACAAACAAAACATAGCATACAAATTGATGAATAATTCAAAGAGACGGTTACTACCACCTTCAGTTGCTGATTCTACAATAGAGTTCTCAACCATAAGAACCGGTTTAACATAAGAATCCACGGTTGTGTATGAATCAACTTCCCAGTTAACAAACTTCTGTCCTATGTCCTTCTTCACTTGGCTTACATCTATCCGCTTTGTATCAGGCTCTTCAACCGCAAACACACCCGCTCTTTGATCAGCAACTTCAACAATCTTCATAGAAGACTGTCGACCAAAGCTAGGCCCTTTCTTTGACACCGGAACCTGAACTTGTCCAGTCTTTGGTCGGTTAGCTGTAGGACTAGCGATCCATTTCTGAGCATCATCCCATTTAGATGGAGCTGGTTTAGAGAATGATCTAATAGGCATTCTTGAAGGAGCTTTTTCCTTATCTGTCTTTTGAAACTCGAAGACTGATGATGTAGAAACACTCTTGATTTCATTCACATTATCGTAATCAAGACTCCGATACTCTTGATGACCCAAGCTAATAGAACAATCAGTAATTTCACTCACAACATCAACGTCTTTACAATCATCTAATCCACTAGCAACTGCATTTGAAGACAACAAAAGCAAATAGGAGAAAATAAAAAACCAAACTTTTAGATTCCATTAAGCAAAGCAAATAGGGACAAAAGCGTTTTAAAAAGGGTAATTAAGAAATCATTGAGGGGCTCCACCATAAACCCTAGATTTGGAATAAGAAAGACAAAAGAAGTGTTACCAGGGTTATCAATTTGATTAGACATAGATCTCACTGTAGGAGTAGATTCAAACATTTCATCTTCTTTCTTCTTTCTATCAACACCCAGAAGCATACTTCTTAACTTTCCCGGAGAAAATCCGCCGCCGCTAGTAACCTATATCACAAACTCATCGGAGAAGAAAAAAAGAGTTTATATAGATAACTGATAAAGTAAGAAACTTTAGTAAAGTTGAGAGATTTCTCAAATCAAAGACAGAGATGAAGGGATATTTGAAAAGGACAGAGATGAAATGACCCAAATCAACACGAAAACGACTCAAATCGACACGAAATCAAATAGAAATCAAAAGTAACTATGAGGAATCAGAAAAATGCCAAATCTGGCTTTCTATTTCCCTAATTTTACGCAAAACCCTGTTTTTGGGAAGTGTAAAACAGAAGCATTTTCCAGGGAAAATCGAAGAAAATCTCACCTGGGTCTTTCCGATTCGTTCGTAATCCATCGAGAGAGAATCTCAAAATCTTAACTTGGCTTCTCTTTCACTTTTTAGCTTCTACTCTTAAACTCAAATCTCGAGGACCAAAATCCTAAAAAGAGTGATGAAAAATGTGTAAGGAAATAGAAAATAAATAATGTAGAATACTTATCAGAAGCATTATTTGAAAGGAAGAGTTACAGTGAGAAGAGCTTGGAAGCTTGCGAAAGTACAGAGACTGATACACTGTGTCTTCAAAGCTTCTCTCTTTTCTTTTTTCGCTCTAACCTGACATCAAAATAAGAGACATTCACAGTGATGGAGCCTTTTAATTGAGCAACTATGTACTCTGCCAAAAAAGAAAAAGAAAAAAACTTTATACTTGTTTGTCATCATCAATAATGTTGATCTCTTCTAGTTCATTAATCATACATAATTCTTCACTTTAGAAATTAGTTGTTCATTATACGCAGGAGTTGTTATTTGGATCGAAATTTTACCCAAATAAAACTACAGTTTGGAGTTTGAATTATAGTAAGTATGTTTGGTTCTTGACAAAAAAAAGAAAAAAGAAAAAAAAAGAAGTGTATTAATTCAAAATTGTCAACATGTTATCCAAGTTAATTTATTAATTTGTATAGTTTTGCATTTGCACTTTTTACATAGTTGAATTATTTTACAACAAACTGAAAAATGTTTATATATTAAAAATGCACGTTTTCACGAAACATACAACAATATAAACCTAAATTAACCCTTTTTGGGAAAACTAACTCAATTTCATGAAAATGGAACAAATTAAATTGGTAAAAATATTATTTTTAAGCTAATATTGTAAATAAAATATTATATATTGATTTTTTTTCTTTTAACTAAACATTATTTCTTGATTAGAACTTTAGAAGAATGATATAATTTGGCACAAATTAAAAAAATAAGTATATTAGGCCAACTCCAACGTGACGGGATAACACTATTATAGTGTCAAAAATCTCCTTTTTATCTCTCCAATCGGACGGCATACTTTACGCTATTATAGCGTTGTTTC
>VBRH01001818.1:10060-23463 GCA_014578085.1 Cardamine resedifolia
ATTATTGAGTGAAATAAGGCATTGATAATTAAAAAAAAGAGAGACTAAACTCTAATCGAAAAACACACACACACACAAAAAAACCTCTAATCCCATTGGTGGATTTGTGAGATCACCATTACTCAAATTAATTTGCAAGCAATGGGAATCACTCATTGCGTCTATGTGGTTGCCGTCTCTGCACTAAAACTCACATACTTCTTCATGGTCGCTCATGTCTAGAGGATGTGAGACAGACATCATAGCTCACTAGAGGATAAGTTATGTGTATGGAGGCTAGAGAGAGCTGGGAATGGATACTAGTATCTGAAAATCTCTTCGGATTTTTATTGATAACTGTTCCGATTATACTCCGTTGGAATCAACTCGTTTGATTCTAAAACCGTATACTTTTGGAGAGGGAACTCGGAGCGCCAACGTTTGTTATTATTAACGTACACAATGGAAGTTTGTGTTCCACAATGACATGGAACGTAGCAGCGATGGTCGCGTTTTGAATATATCTGATGACAATTTGCTTCGTTCGTTCTCCCACAGTGGCTGCATCCGTTCCCGAACACATCGGTGAGAAGTGTTTAGATTTAAGAAAAGCAGAATTTTTAGTTGCTCCTTATTGTTGATCATTATTGTTAGTTCTTTATGCAAGAGGAAGAAGTTGTAGGATGATGCTTAGTTTACTTTTGAGTGTTTTCGTTACCACATTTGTATATTTGATTGCTTTAATCACTAATCATTAGTTATAGGATTTCATTATCATATCAGACAAGCAAAGAACAAAGGAATTACAGAAACATAGAAATAACAGAGTAAAAAACAGAGGACAAGTGGTAAGGATCAAAGTTTTCTGGATTATAAAAGATTTTCTGTAGTTATATGATATTCAAAAACTATGGAAGATTTCTTCATCCGGGTCAAGAAAAATCGGTACACCAGAGTATTGCCACACAAATTTCAGAAAATACTTGTAGCATCTCCGATCCTTAATAGGATCGGCGAACGAGACTTAGTCCGAGATCAAGTGGCAAATCACGGGCTAAGTTAATGGAAGTATTGGATCAAAGGGGGATTCAATACTATAAAGGAAAAGACAAGGAAGAAACGTAAAATTGCCGAGTTACATCCAAGAATCGAGCTAACAAACGAGCTAAGTTAGCTCAGCGAGCTTATCGGCAGTTCAGTCAGCTACACGGTAGCTTAGCTAACTGTTCGGCAGCACAGTCAGCTGATTGGTAGCTCAGCTAGCTGCTCGGACTGAGTGGCAGCTGGACCAGTTGGGTGACTAAGCGGTACCTCAGGTCGCTACGGATGGTACACGGCATTTATCACACGATGACCGAACAGGTGCAACCAACGAACGGTCATCAAAGCCAAAAGACGCAGTTTTTCATCCATTAATCGTCCATCGCCGCAAAAACTATAAATATGAGGCATTTGGCGCGGTAGAAAGGACACACAACACACGGGAAAATCCCAATTATCCCTGAGAGAAAACACGGGAAAAATCCCCAGAAACTCTTGAGGAAACACAGGAAAAGTCCTAGAAAAAAGACTGAGAAAATCCGGGGAAAATCCCAGGAAATTTCCAAGGGAAATCGTTCGGCGAAAAGTATAACAAACGTTCGGTGCCTTGATTAATATGCGTGATCAAGGTAATGGCGAAACCGTGGCTTTGTGCCCGGAAAACGTAATTTGCACCTAAGTCTAAATGACTAAAGGTCTATAGGAATTTTGGGGTCAAAACGTGTAAAACGTTCATACTGGTCATGTGCATTCATCCGACTGTTTGTTAATGAATTATGGAATGCTCATGTTATGTTGACTTTCAGGGAAACATGGTGATCGTGGGAAGGATGTTGCTTAGATGCGAGACTCGAAGGCTGGGGAATGGGTGGTGATGTAACCGGGTAGATAGGATCAAATACTTGTAATAGCTTACATGCAAACTCATAAGTTATTTCGAATCCTTTGTGATATAAATAAAGTATCTGGTTTCTTCCTTTACTCTAATGTTCATATGTTTCTTTAGATTCGAGTAATGAATCACGGAATAAACCTCGAATTTAATTTTTTTTAAGTAACATACCCTAAAAATGGATTAAGGATCGTAAGGATCAATTCCGGACTTAGAAAATTCGGGACGGGTCCTTACAAGTTGGTATCAGAGCATGCTTATTCCTAGGATCGTTATTGTGGGGTTGGGGAATCACCACTCATCGGCCTGACGAGATCTCGCGATAGTTGCCTTATTCATTTTCGTACTTTTCGGTTTACTAATAAAGTTTATCCGTGACTAATGTACGAGTTTTGTAGATGGGTAAGAGCAGCAAAACGGAGAAAAGTAAGAAGGATAAAGGAAAAGACTTTGTCGAAGAGACAAGAGTCATGATAACGCAGGATGAACGCGTGGAGCAAAACCTAGCCGGACATGTGGCTTGGCAAATTCAAGACCTAGCCGGACATGTGGCTGGGCAAAACCAATACCTACCGGATGATCAAAATCCGAAGGAACGACCAGACGTTCAAGACGATGTCGAAGCATCAAATGCCGCACGTTAATCGGTTCCGGGCATGAACGAAATTGGTGTCACGGTGTAAAATCCGAGCGTTTTACCATATGCTTAAGAGTAATGGGAAATGATGAAGGCTATGATGGCCCAATTAACCACATTAACCCAAGCACTTGCACCGACTCCTATGGTGCAAGCGGCAGAGAAACAAAATGTTGGGAATGCGGAATCGAGTTAGATCCGCCGACTATCTCTTCAAGGAAAAGAGGAGATTACCTCAGTCTGTTGGAACACGTTTCCAAATTGGGAACTAGATATTTTACCAGAAGTGCTGATCCTATAGTGGCAGATGAATGGAGAAGTCGCCTCTTAAGGAACTTCAATTCCACCTGTTGCCCGGAGGATTACCGGAAGGATATCGCGGTCCATTTCCTAAAGGGAGATGTCCACAACTGGTGGCTGACCGTGGAGAAGCGGAAGGGTGAGGAGATTGAAACCTTTGCCGACTTTGAAAGGGAATTCAACAAGAAGTTCTGACGGAAGCGACGGAAGAATTAGGATTTTGAAATGAAGAGGCGCCACACGAACCCAACTCTTTCTTCTCTTTTCTTATTTTTGGGCAAATGATTTATTCTATTTTCTAATATCTTTTTTTCTCACAAATATAGATTCATAGTTAGAGCATGCACATTGGTTGAGAGACATATTGAGTTTCTAAAACAAAAAATATTAATATTTAATTATAAATTAGTTATATAATTTAATTTTTTAACTTTTAAAAGAATTGAACCAAGAAAAAATAGACAAGTGCAAGAAGAGTCTCTCATGAGTCTCTCAAAGGTTTTCATTTGACAACCCCATCTCACCCTCTTTCTTTCTTTTTAATTATTTTTGTTTTTTTAATCATGAGAGATTCTCCTTAGAGACTCCCACTAAACATGCTCTTACATACTTACATATTACTCCCCTTTCCACAAAGTATGATGTTTTAGAATTTTTTTTGTTTCACGAAAAATAAAGTTTTAAGTTTCCAAAGTAAATGTTTTGGTTGTTTATCCATTTAATTAATTAAATATAATAAAATATAATATTTTGAAATAATAACATTATAATAAACGTATATTTAGTTATTTAAATTTGTTCTTAAAATGTGTGAAAAATCTAAACATCCTACTTTGTGAAATGGATGGAGTAGTACTTTTTGTTCTTATATAATAAACCTTCCAAACCGCTAGATTAAAGTAAAATTTGTTGACCTTCAAAATTGTTATTCATCATGTATAGCTAAATATAAACACATAAATAAATCTCACCCTAAATTTCCATTAACATCACATGTACATATGAATCAAAAGACAAACCATATTAGGAGCCACAAACAAAAGTAACAAATAAAATCACAGCAATGCAAATGAACTACAAAATGCAAACAATTAATATTTGCTTCCTCTTCCACCCAATTGCGACATTGTATTTTTTAAGCATAAAAAAAACTGAAAACAAATTAAACCAACTTAATCTTTTAAACATAAACTACAAAGTCGTAAATAAAAAATTTTGCCCCAAAATATTAGAAAATTTTGATAAAGTAGCATGAATATGTTTAGGTCTTCCGAAGAAAAAAAGCTTCTAAGACACATGTTAAAGGTACAAGAATATATTATAAAATTGAAGACATTTATGTTTAGATGTTCAAAACAAATGATATGAAAGATAAGTCATTAGAGCATCCATAATGGGAGTCTCTCACCAAGTTTCTCAAAAATAATAAAATAAGAAATAACAATTAAATAATATAAATTTCTAAAAACTAGTGAGAACCCCGTAGATGAACCTCTCAAATTAGTTAGATTTCTTATGTTATATTATTTGAGAGACTCACTTAGAGAATTGCAATACACATGCTCTTAGAAGTTTAAAAGAGCAGCCATTAAACATACATTAAACATTAATAACCAAATACAATTGATCCAATAGCATAAACGAGCCATCTTGTAAATCTAGTGTTGATCATGCGTTGGCGATAAACAATTTTTTCCACATCGTCTATCTTTTTCTTCACTCCAACCTCGATATAATGGTCGGACATCACACTATTCTTCCCTTCATCCTCATATAATGTCTATCTCGTGCCCATAGACGCTTTTTGTCTTCTAAATGATGTCTTTTCTCTTTGTGTTTGTTTTATAAGTGTTTGGTGTTTGTAATTTTTGTATCTTATTCATTTGCTATTTTTTTTGCTGCTGCTATTCAGAAAACTATTTACATGATTCATCTTCTTGCTTACTTTCCAAGAATTCCTAAATGCACACCAAACTGTACAATATCTCACTCACGCATCAACATCTCGCCTCTTTCAGCGGAAAACACTTATTTTCTTGAAACGAACTCAAGAACCACGACTCCAAACCCATACATATCCATCTTCTTCGAAGCAATCCTGGTTTTTAAGTAGTGAGGACCTGTGTAATCTGGAGATAACATTTCACTTTGCAAGCAGTGAGATATAGGATATTAATACATCATTAACAGGTTCCTGATGTGTTGCGTTTTTGACGTATTCTAACAGTTACTTTCAAATCTTTTTCGAGTCTTTATCGAGTCCTTTAGTTTCGTTTTGAGTCATTACAGGTCTAAAGATGGCTAAGGATGAAGATTGAAGCTTATGGAGGAAACTTAGCTGAAATTGAAGAAAAGTCAGAATTTAGGAATTGAAGAAAAGGATGAGCACCCGCTCAGCTCGGAGCACCCGCTCCCCTTCTGGCGGAACCAAAAAAAGGAAGATCCTAACTTTCCTAATTTTTTGACAAGGAAGCTCCAATAATTATTCAGCCGCCGCCTCAGACCTAGGGATCGAAGATTCTACTATTTTTCTTTACTTTTTGCTAAGAACACAGAGATTTTTTAGAGTTTTTACACTTGCAAGATTTGGTGAGAAGAAATCTCTACATCACCTTGAGAAGAACTCTAAACCCTCTTTGTTTTTATCGATTTATTCCATGCATATTTCATCTTCTTCTGCTGCGTTTTTCTTTGCCATGTCTGAGTAGTTCATAAGTTAGGTTAAGGGTTTCAAAAGGGATTCAATGATTCAATGAGCTGAACATAGATAGGATTAATCAATCGATTGCCTTTGCCTATAGTTGATCTTATTGCCTAGACTAATCTGATCACTTAGTCTCTGATTCTAGGTTAAATCTATTCATCAAAAGTGTAATAGGTTGCTTGAACGAACATGGGTGGGCGATTTGTCCTTAGCCTGATGCTAAGGCAAATCATGAACAAATTGAGCCCGATCGATAATGCTTGTCTGCGATTTTAGATTCAAAGCACAGTTTAGGATGCTAGGTTGCTAGATGAAGTTGTTGATGCCACGACAGCGGGTCAGTCTTATTTTTATGTTTGAGTTCTAGACTTGTAGTGAATTGTTTTCTGAATAATTGTTCGGTTCTAGATGATTTGATCTCTGCGAATTTGCCCTTGACCTAATGATTTTCTCTTATTATTTCTTTTTAAAACCGATTTTATTTGTCTTGCTTGTTCGGTTCTAGATGTTGTTCGTGAAACTACAAACCCACTGAATTGCTTAGCTAACTTTTTTGTCTCACGGAATTAGAGTGTATTGCTGGTCCTCTGGATCGAATCTTTATTATACTACTGCGTGTTTATTTCATAAGTATAACATCCGTAAATTTCTTGTTGGGAGTTAAATGGAGTATTTAGTAGTTGAGGGCCGAATTGATTAAATAGTTATTTTTTCTGCTGGGTTTATTTGTTGATTTAAAAAACTGTGGGGGGGCAAAAGTTAAGCTGCAATTTTTGTGAGGGGCCATGTTGTAATTCAGGAAAACTTGGGGTGAAACCCTAAGCTCTTCCTTAAACACCGTGATCTCTTTCTCACGCCATCAGCACCTTCGTCTCAAGCCATCTTTGTCTTCATCTGCGTGCGCGAGCCAACGTCGGAGAGGGAGAGAGGAACTGAAGATCGTGTGAGGTAGAGCGTGGTGGGAGGTCTTGCCGTGCGGGAGAATCAAGTTGCTGCATCATCGGTAAGCTCCGGTTTGTTGTGGTCTTGTTGTTTTTATTTTCCATTATCGAGCCGTGCTATGGGGGGCGGTGTCTTGGAGATCACGGGAGGCGGCCAGAACCGGAGAAGAAGAAGAGAACCGGAGAGGAGGAAGAGAACGGAGAAGAAGAAGAGAACCGGAGAGGAGGAAGAGAACAGAGAGGAAGAAGGAAGACGAAGAGGAAGAAGTCACGGGCAGAGGGAGGCGGAGCTGAGGTGGTTGCCGGAGTTCCTGGCAACGCCGGTGATCTTGCCTTCTGGTCGCGAGAAGTTAGCGATGAAGAAGATGGAGTTCGGTGGTTTAGTTGGTTTAGGATTGGTTTATTACGGTTTAAGGTTTTAATTTAAGTTTTTATTAATTAATTTATTATTTTATTATTATTTAGGTCGCGTGCGGGTTTAATTAGGGGGTTATTCGTCCCGTGAGGTTCGGGAATTTTTCAGTCTTTCGTCGCGAAATTTCCCGTGCGTGTTCCAGGTGAGTGCAGTGGTCGGATAGTTTTACGAAAAATTTTCCGGGGTAATTATTTGTTAGGACTTATTTCTGTGTTTTTGTGATTATCGCCGTTTATTTATTGTTGAATTAAATTCCAAAAAATGCTGATAATTGCTGTTAATTGTGAAATTATTTTTGGTGATTTTTCTGTAATTTTCTGTTGAATTAATTGTTGAGAATTAATTGTTTTAATCACTTTTTAGTTGTTTAAAATGTCGTTGATTGATTTTAATTAATTATTTTACGGTGAATTAATTTTTATTAAGTTGCTGTTTTGCTGCTTGTTGAGTCCGGGCATTTGGTTTTGCCGGGGGTATTTTCGTAATTTTGTCCTAATTGACTTTGTAGACGGGTTGATCGCCTCCTCAGTATTTATTAAATACTGACTGCGTCTATTCGTAATGGCGCAGATAAGGGAAATGATAAAGTTAGCTGAAGCTCGTGAGACTGCGGTTCGGATCAGGATGACATACCAGGAGGGTTGTTATGTATTTTATTTATTTATAAATAGCTGTTTGTCGTGGCCGTTATTTTTTCGTAAATCGTTAGGTTGTTAGTTTTGATTTGCGAATTTATTGGTTTATATTAAATCGTTTATCGTTGAGTTGTTAATTGTTTTCGTCTGCTAGGAGTAATAATAATTATGGGCTTATTATTAGTATATATAACAAAAAAAATCGGGTCGGGGCGTTTCAATAAGGCGTTTAGACCACACAAAAAATCCCTTATCAATTTGGCGCCGTTGCGACGGGGACCAATTCGATACCTCTAATTTTCGGACTAAATTTTAGTCTAAGTTACTAATTTGTTCTATCTCTTTTTCTGCGTGTGTTTCAGGTGTATGACCACAAGAACTACAAGGAGTAAAAGTTTAGGACATCTACTCACCTTAAGCAACGAAGAGCTGCGAAATTTAGAACAAACAAACGGACAACAAAGACCTAATTCCGTCACTATGGGCGACCAAGGAAATGAGAATTTGGCTGCTGAATTCCTAAGGCTGCAACAACAGATGGCACAGATCCAATAGCAGCAACAGCAGCAGCGACAGCAAGAACAGCAACATGAACAGCAGCGTGCAATCGGGGATATTGACAATCCACACACCTTCTACAGGAACAGAGCCGTGATTGTTTCTCCTGCTGTTGAGAGGCAAGACTTTGAGATCAAGCCTCAGATTATATCGCTTGTGAAGCAGCATTTATTCCATGGGCTTCCAGCAGAAATTCTGATGGATCACATCAAGAATTTTGAAGAAATCTGCTCTACCACAAGCTCTAAAGGAATGAACCCATATTTTCTGAAGTGCAAGCTATTTCATTTCTCCCTTGCGGACAAAGCATCATGATGGCTTAAGTCCCTACCTCCTGTTTCTATCACGAATTGGACTCAGTGTAGATCAGCCTTTCTAGATCACTTATACACTAAGACGAAAACTGCTGCATTTAGGAACAAAATCTCATCGTTCCAGCAACATTCCGGAGAGCCTTTCTGTGAGACATGGGAACGATTCAAGGAGTACCGCAGAGAGTGCCTTCACCATGGATTCACGGATGAAAACCTGCTGGGGATTTTCTATGATGGTGTGGACTGGGATTATCGGAATGCATTGAATGCTGCAAGCAATGGCGACTTCATGACTAAGACCAGGGAAGGTGCTTATGTGTTGATTGAGAATTTAGCTGCAAGTTCTAGTAGCAAATCTTAGGAATACGACAAAAGCAAGAAAACCAGTGGCATGGATACTCAGAAAATCGATGAGCTAACAACTAAGGTTAACATTTTGCTTAAGAGAAACCAAAGGACAGTCCACTTTGTTGATGAAAATGGAGAACCTCTTTCCCAAGAGATGGGTGAAGAAGAGGATGATGATCAGCAAGAAGTCAGCTATGTGAATGGACAGGGATTTGTGCAGAAACATGGCTTCAACCAGAACTATAGGAATCACCCTAATCTGTCCTATAGAAGCACAAATGTCGAAAATCCCAAAGACCAAGTGTATCCACAACAATCTGGAACTCAGAACCAGCAGTCTCAGAATCTGGGGTTTCAGAAAAACTTCTCTCAAAGCTTTCAAGGGAAGCTTTGTACCTTATCAAGATCAAAACTGATTCCAAGGAGGGAATCAACAAGGACAGCAATTCACCAATTTCCAAGCTTCTACAAGTTCTGGAAATAATTCTCAGAATGAGCTGAAGAATATGATGCAACGGCTAATGATCAGCCAGCAGAAGTCGGCCAATGAAATCAATTTGAAGGTTGACAACATGTACTCAGACTTAAAAAACAAATACGAAGCTTTTTGCACCCACATGAAACAGCTTGATACTCAAATTGCGCAGAACGCAGAAGCAATCAAAAGACCACAGGGAGTCTTACCTGGAAGGCCAGAAACGAATCCAAGGAAAGAATTTGTCAATGTAGTGGAGCTGAGAAGTGGAAAAGTTCTGCAACCTGCAGAAAACATGAAAACTTCCACACGGTCCGTCGCTGAGCACCCGCTCCCGAAGCCTGCTCCAACCAGAGCACCCGCTCACGACAAAACTCAAACAGATGATGAACTTAACCCTGAATCTGATGAACCCCGACCTGATAAACTTGCAGAGAGGCTACGTTCTCGCGTCAATACCCCTCCGGTTCCTTACCCAGTTCCTCCAAGAACGTCTCAAAAGGATTTGGAAGAAGCAAAGTGCAAGGAGATGTTACAAGACTTGAGTATTAGACTGCCATTAGTAGATGTAATCCAGATGGTTCCGGCTCTGAAGAAGTATGTGAAAGGGCTGATTGTTGGGAAGGTTTCCACTGAGAAGAATGTGATGCTGGTCTCGAAAAACTGTAGTGCTATACTACAAAACAAGATGCCTAAGAAGCTTGAGGACCCCGGGAAATTTGTCCTATCGGTGCAAATAGGAGCAGAAATATTTGCTGGCTCGTTATGTGATCTAGGTTCAAGTGTGAATCTGATGCCATACTCTGTGGCAAAGAGGTTAGAATTCACCAAATTCAAGCCGACCAAAATTTCTTTGGTGTTCGCCGACAGATCCGTGAAGTTTCCAGTTGGTATTCTAGAGGATTTACATGTCAGAATCGGTATACCTTCATTCCAGCCGATTTTGTGGTTCTGGAACTTGATGAAGAACCAAAGGATCCTCTTATTTTGGAGCGCCCATTCCTACGTACAACTGGTGCGATTATCGACGTGAGGAGTGGCAGAATTGATCTCCATCTAGGAGACATCATTATGAAGTTTGAAATGGACAAGATGTTCAAGAAACCCATGATGGATGGGCAGACTTTTACTGTCGAAAACGCCGTAGAAATCTCAGATAAAGTGGCTGAGGATATTCTAGCTGATGATCCTTTAGAGATAGTGTTGACTCAGGCACAAAGGAGATTTTTCCGTAAATCTAAAACACGGAATCAGAGGAGGAAAAACAGCCTCATGCTTCGGATCCTAGCGGTGGTTTCACGACGGTATTTTTAGCCTCAGTCGCATACGAGACCGAGAGGTGCTGAACTGCCTGTTCACGACGATGATGAGGAGTGCCTCCCTAGGCACAGACATAGAGCAGGACGAGATGGCAGCGACTCCCCTGCCACCACCGACAGTCAGTGAGAGTAACACCACCTTTTCCACCACTGTATTATCCATTTCTGTTTTTTTTTATATTTATTTTCTCACCTTACTCTAAATTTATTTTCACACCGGGACGGTGTGAGGTAAGTATGGGGGAGGGTGTTGCTACTAATATCGTTTGCTTCTTTTGTTTTTTTTTTAGTCGTTTTCATATTTTCTTTGAGTCAATTTGTTTTATTGAGTCAAGAACTTGTTGGGAATTAGGACCTTAATCCATGATGATCTAAAACCATTTGTGTGCGCTTAACTATCTTCCTAGTGACCATTATTGCAGAACTTTGAGTACACAGACAAGCTGGAACACCACAACATCGGATCTCTCCCTCTCCAGAATATTCGAGGTTTCATCAGAAAGACATAACCTAATATTGACTGAAAATCTTCTTGTTATGGGCACTAGATTAGGGAAACGAGATAATATTCAGGACTTCTTATTCTTTTATCACTCTTTGCTGATCATGAATAGCTAGCTCATCTTTAGCTAGTACCTACCTTAAGCCTTATCTCCTTTCAGACTACTTGCACTCTTGTTTTTCATTGTCATATGTGCAGTTATGTGCAAAAGGGTTGGAGAGAAAAGGATCGACACAACCTCTAAATCACTTTTCCCTAAAGACACCAAAAAGAAGAAGTAACATGATAGAGCAACAAAGTGGAGCACCTGCTCAATTACTAAGCGAGCACCTGCTCAAAATTTGGGAAAATGATTCAAAAGAGAAGAAACGATCTTCACTTGGGTATGCGCAATGTAACTTACAATTTTCGTCCTAAAGAGACACCACACATCGATTAATACCCTCTTCATCTAATAAAAAAAACCAATGATGAAGAGTGGTAAGTTAGTAACTCAAAAGTGTGTCTCAGCACAAGGAAAATACCCAAGGAAGATGAATACCAGATGTGAAGATGGATGATTTCAAGAAGGGAAAAGTGATTAAGAGGTTGTGGGACCTCAATAGATCCATTCTCTCTTGCAATTTTGTGCGATATCCTGCATTCTCTACAAAAACCTGGTAATCCTTAAACACTCTGAACTCCACCGCTAAACTAGCCCCTTAAATCCATAGCGTTGTCTACCCTGAATAGTGCCTATAATGGGAAGCTCACACCACCTCTTAAATGAATGTAAAGAGTTTATTGTCTGGAAAATGGAGCTTTTGTAGGTTTGAGATCATAAGTATGGAACAGGGTTTGAGAAGATGTTGGAGGTATTTCGGTAAAGAAGTGCTACTCACGTTTTGAATTATTTGGTCTACAGGTTGTAGTGTAGAGTACGGTTGCTGAGAATTTGCGAGTTCTCGCGTTTTCAAACCTTTCTCTTATGCTTAGTTCTGAGAAAGAAGCTCCAATTTAACCTTTCTCTTTTGGCCCGCTCTCCTTCTGGCGGACCAAAAGAGGAAAACCTAGCTTTCCTAATTTTTCGAAAAAGAAGCTCCAATTTATTTCAGCCGCCTCCTGGACCTAGAAATATTGAACATTCTATTATTTTTCTTTACGTTTTTGCTAAGAACATACACTTTTAGAGAGCTTTTGCACTTGTAAGATTTGAGGAGAAGAAATCTCTACATCATCTTGAGAAGAATTCTAAACCCCTCTTTGTTTTACCAATTTATTTCATGAATATTTCATCATATCTTGCTGCGTTTTTCTCTTCTATGTCTGAGTAGTTCATAAGTTAGGTTAAGGGTTTCAAAAGGGATTCAATGATTCAATGAACTGAATATAGATAGGATTAATCAATAGATTGTCTTCGCCTATAGTTGATCTTATTGCCTAGACTAATCGGATCACTTAGTCTTTGATTCTAGGTAAATCTATTCATCAAAAGTGTAATAGGTTGCTTGAACAAACATAGATGGGCGATTTGTCCTTAGCCACGCCAGTTGATGCTAAGGCAAATCGTGAACAAATTGAACCAGATTGATAATGCTTGTCTGCGATTTTAGATTCAAACGACAGTTTAGGATGCTAGGTTGCTAGATGAAGTTGTTGATGCCACGATAGTGGGTCAGTCTTATTTTTTTTGTTTGGGTTCTAGACTCACGCTGAATTGTTTCCTGAATAGTTGTTCGGTTCTAGATGATTTGATCCCTGCGTAAATTGCCCTTGACCTAACACTTTTCTCTTATTAATTTTTAAAACCGATTTTATTTGTTTTGCTTGTTACTTACGAAACTACAAACCCTTTGAATTGCTTAGCTGATTTTCTGTCTCACGGAATTAGAGTGTATTGCTGATCCTCTGGATCGAATCTTTACTATACTGCTGCGTGTTTATTTGCGTTAGAAAATAAGGCTTTTAGACCACGCAAAGAAATCGTATATCACCTGCCATACAATGCCTTAAAAGGTACAGTTCCTGTTGACGAATGGTATGTAACAACCTCTGTCCGGCCATCTGTTTGAGGGTGACATACGGAGTGTTGTGCCCGATAATTTCCAAAAATCTCTCCAAAAAATGCTTAGAAAAATCAGGTCTCGATCGCTAAGGATGGAACGTGGCATGCCATGAAGTTTGACCACTGTTTCAAGAAATTTCACAGCCACTGTTAAAGCCGTATATGGATGTGGTAAAGGACTAAGGTGAGCGGACTTACTTAAATGATCTACAACGACCATGATGGACGTATGTTTGTTTGAGCATGGTAAGCAATCCAAAAAAGTCCATTGACACATCCTCCCAGACTTGGTGTGGTAA
>VBRH01001819.1:0-14509 GCA_014578085.1 Cardamine resedifolia
CGTGGATGTTCAGGTAGCGGGAGAGTCTATGCCTGCCGATTTGATTATCTGCTCCGTGGAGCTGTAAGATGTCATTTTGGGCATGGATTAGCTCGGGAAGTTTAGAGCGCATCTGGACTGTCACCGAGGGCGGGTCGAGTTTGACTGCGGAAAAGGGAAGTTGGTGTATCAGGGTGTGAGACCGACTTCCGGGAGTCTCGTGATCTTGGTTATGCACGCTGAACGTATGATCGAGAGCGGTTGCGAGGCGTATTTGGCTACCATTTCCTTGCCAGAGGCCGTTGGAGAGGCTAAGGTTCAGGATATTTGAGTGGTTCGAGAGTTCCAGGATGTGTTCTAGTCGTTGGAGGGGTTACCACAGTCTAGGTCGGATCCTTTCACGATTTAGTTGGAACCAGGGACGACACTGATATCCAAAGCTCCTTATCGGATGGCTCCAGCAGAGATGGCAGAGCTGAAGAAGTAGCTGGAGGAGTTGCTGAGCAAGGGGTTTATTCGCCCGAGTACTTCACCGTGAGGAGCACCGGTGTTGTTTGTGAAAAAGAAGGACGAGATTTTTTGGTTGTGCATTGACTACCGGGGACTTAACCGAGTCACACTGAAGAACATGTATCCTCTTCCTCAGATTGATGAGTTGTTGGAGCAGTTGAGCGGGGCTACTTGGTTCTCCAAGATTGACTTGGCGTCGGGATATCATCAGATTCCTATCGATGAGGTAGATATCCGGAAGACGGCTTTCAGATCTCGTTATGGCCACTACAAATTTGTGGTGATGCCATTTGGTTTGACAAATGCACCGGTGGCATTTATGAGATTGATGAACAGCGTTTTCCAGGAGTATCTAGATGAGTTCGTGATCATCTTTATTGATGATATCTTGGTGTATTCGAAGAGCCGGGAGGAGCATGGGGTGCATCTGCGTGTGGTTCTGGCGAAGCTGCGGGAACAGAAGTTGTTTGCTAAGTTGGGCAAGTGTAGTGTTTGCCAGCGGGAGATTGGATTTTTGGGTCACATTGTCTCTGTGGAGGGAGTGTCGGTGGATCCGGAGAAGATCCACACCATTAGTACTTGGCCGAGGCCGAGGAATGCCACGGAAATTAGGAATTTTCTCGGTTTGGAAGGTTATTATTGGCGATTTGTTAGGGGTTTCGCGAGTTTGGCTAAGTCAATGACGAAGCTGACGGGAAAGGATGTTCCTTTCGTGTGGTCTTCGGAGTGTGATAAGAGTTTCACGAAACTGAAGGCCATGTTGACCAGTACTCCAGTATTGGTGTTTCCTGATCCGGGCGAGCCTTACATGGTGTATACCGATGCGTCGGGAGTGGGTCTTGGTTGTGTGTTGATGTAGTGGGGGAAAGTGATTGCCTATGCTTCGCGGTAGCTGCGGAAGCATGAGGGCGACTACCCTACCCATGATCTTAAGATGGCTGCGGTTGTTTTCGCTTTAAAGATTTGGAGATCTCATCTTTATGGCGGAAAGGTGAAGGTGTTCACAGATCATAAGAGCCTGAAGTACATTTTCACTCAGCCTGAGTTGAATTTGAGGCAGAGGCACTGGATGGAGTTAATAACTGATTATATGACCTGGAGATAGCTTACCATCCTGGTAAGGCTAATCTGGTTGCGGATGCGTTGAGTCGGAAGCGGGTGTGGCTTTGGCTTGGGAACTCGAGGTTGAATCTTTGGTGAGCGAGATTAGCACATTGCCTTTATGTGTTGTATCTCAGGAACCTTTGGGCTTAGAAGCAGCTAATCAGGCAGATCTTTTGAGAAGAGTTCGGTTGGCTCAGGAAAAAAATGAGAGCTTGGTTAAGGCTTCGAGAGCAGCAGGTTCTGAGTATCAGGTATCTACGAATGGCACTATCCTTGTGAGTGGGAGGGTATATGTACCTTTGGACGAGGATTTGAGGCGAGAGATCCTGAGTGAGGCTCATGCGAGTATGTTCTTGATTCATCCGGGAGCGACTAAGATGTACCGGGATATTAAGCGGTATTATCATTGGGTCGGGTTGAAGAAGGATGTTGTTAACTGGGTTGCGGCGTGCAACGTGTGCCAGTTAGTGAAGGCAGAGCACCAGGTCCTGAGTGGTTTATTGCGGAGTTTACCCATTCCAGAGTGGAAGTGGGATATGATCACGATGGATTTCGTGGTGGGCTTACCAGTTTCTCGGACCAAGGATGCTGTTTGGGTCATCGTTGATCAATTGATCAAGTGTGCGCATTTTCTGGCCAAGTGTATTTACTATTCATGCTGTGAAAGCGTGTTTACTATTCATGCTGTGAAAGTGGGTACTATTCATGATGTGGAAGCGTGTTACTATTCATGCTGTGAAAGTGGGTACTATTCATGCTGTGAAAGCGTGTTTAATATTCATGCTGTTTGTTTAGCTTTTCTTGAAGTAGAATTGCTAGTCGTTTGTTTAGCTTTTCTTGGAATAGAATTGCTAGTCGTTTGTTTTGTTTTGCTTGGAGTAGAATTGCTAGTCGTTGGTTTAGCTTTTCATGGGTTTGAATTGTTAATTGTTGTTGGAAGTTTTAATTGATGTTAATTAATTATTCGTGTTGTCTTGGTTATTTGGAATTGCTTGGTACTTTCTGATAGCCTGTTGTTAGGAGGATCAATCTCACTCAGAATTTGGTTAACCAAATGTTGATGTATCACTTTTGTCGATGCATGTAAAGATAAGGCGTGATCGTGGAATCGAGGCAGTGAGGAGGGGATGATTAGGACTCAGGGTATATTTTGCAGTTTTTGGAGTTAAACTGTGTTGTTGTTGTAGAATGATTTATTCATATATTCGAAAATTTGCAAAAAAAAAAAAAAAAAAANAAAAAAAAAAAAAAAATCGGTTGTTTCATTATTAAATATTTTCATCGTCATAAATTTAATATATGCAATTAAGATTAATTTTTTTTGCTGTCTTTGGATTCGATTAAAATTGATAAACTGATCAAATTAATCCAAATTCGATTGTAGAAGGTGAACGAATTAGGTCGAAAAAGCTTTTCCCAATCATATTTTCCTTTTTCTGATTTTTCTTCTTCTAAATGCCGACAATTTTGTTTTAAATTTATATTTTTGACCTCTTATTATACTTTTTTGACCACTTATATTTTGATTGTCTTTTTTATAAAAAAAATACTAAAGTTCAATTCTAGAGCTCAAAAACAATGATCATTATATTTATTTTAAAAAGATAACCATTGTAACTTTATATCATAGACATATAAAGTCGAATATCGGGACAAAAAATAGCATGTACGGGGCGGGAACGGATCATTCGAGAAATAAAAATATTATCCAACCTATTCAGATAAAATATGGGACGAAAATTTTGTGTAACGGGACGAGGTCGGGAAATTAAAATAGGTAAATTTAATTTCCAAATTCTCACTGATTTGGGTAAAGATCTCTTCGGAAATATATTTTAGAAAATTCGTATATTTTTGGAAAATTTTAGAGAATTTTTGAGAAATATGATAAAAAATTTTTATATAATTTCTATTACAAACGGAAAATACAAGTATCAAATATGATTTCCTCACCTAATCCCTTACCCAAAATAAACATTTCCAAACGAGAATAATTAATTAAAAAGAGATGCTTATGGTACGGAAAATTCCCAACGGATATGGGATTGGACGGGTTTTCAGTTCTCAAATGAACATGCCTATTTTTCCATACATGATACACCTAATCACACATAATTATTTCTAAACTTGAACTAAATTTCATTTATGACATCTAAATTTTACAACAAACATAATTAAAATTAAAATGCACTGACTAACTATCAAATAAGTTCGCCTTACAAATATAACCCGCATGTACATCTTGGTCTGAATCTAGGATTAGTTAAATTTAAATCAAATTATAATTTAATTAAGACTTTTGCATATTATTTTACTGTTTAGATGACTTTAGTTTTATTTGGTAACTTTATTAATGTCTAGTTTTATGAAATGATCTCGGGCTGGCCCGCAACATATGCGAACATTAAATGGTTCGAGTTAAGGCATGTAGTTTACATCCGCGGTCTTAAGCGGGTTGGCCCACTAAACCTGCTAGATGCACAAGCCCGCTGCGGTCCGCACTAAAATGGACGTGGATTAACACTAATTGACAGCTGTAGGACTCAGTTGATTAAGTTTTGATTTGGGTTTGAGTTTTTTGGGTTATGAAAGATTGTACCAAATTCAATCTATATAACTTTGGATCAATTCTTTTAGAAACAACTGGAAGACTATACTCTTTCTGTTTCAATTTAAATGTAGTTTTAGAGTTTAAAATTTGTTTCATATTATTTGTTGTTTTAGGTTTTCAGTGTAGATGTTTGATAAATTTTCTAGTTTTGTCTCTATTGTTTTAATGTCTTGACCAATGAAATAAAACCAAATAAATATTAATTAAAGGTAAAAAAAAAAATCAATTGTTTTCTTAATAAGTGTGAAAAAGTTTAAGCAATAATATGAAACAGAGGGAGTAATTGTTTAAAAAGTCGGAAGTCCCTATCAAAACTTGCAAAATATACTGAACATACATACACATAAGAATGGTTTGATGAATTAAATTAAATTATTTTGGGTTTAATTTGGATTTATTAGTTATTTAAAGACCAATCCAAATAACCCAAACCAAATTGATATATATATATATATATATATTTGAGCTTAAATAGTAAATAGGTCTTTTAATAGAAATCCGCATCCAAATTAATACAGGTTTATAGATTTGCTTGCTTTAGTTTCGGTTGGGTTACCCAAATTGCCCACCCCTACTTTTTAGTGTTGAAACATAACATATTTCAAAGATGCATATAAAACTCCAATTTATTTAATAAAGAAAATAAAACAAATAAATTCAATCTATTTCATCAAAATAAATAAAAATCTAACGAGGACAAGAGAGGGTGGTGTGTGTAACACCCCGGTTTCAGAAAATTTGGTGGTGCATGTGACGAGGCTTAAGAGATTTGATTTGGCTACCTATATCACCAAAGTGGACTTATCTTTTTCGTCACTTGTCCCATCAGAACTTTGCAGTTAAGCGTGTTTGGGCTGGAGTAGCACTAGAATGGATGACCTACCGGGAAGTGATTGTCGGTACCGTGTCAGTGAGGACAAAACACAGGGAAAGATCTTGTGGTGATTTGTAGGGATAGTAACAAGTCTTTAAAGCCTCCTAAAAATAACAAATCGGCCGACGGCCAAGAGAGGGAGTGGGCCCCACAGATGATGGCGGTCGGGGCGTTACATTTGAATCAGAGCCGAACCCAGATGAGTGTGGAGTCAAGTGGGCTGACACCATTGGGGGTAACGGTCTTGGTGCGCATTGAGGACATTGCGATCTGTTAGTGGGGGGTGATTGTAACACCCCGGTTTCAGAAAATTTGGTGGTGCATGTGGTGAGGTTTAAGAGATTTGATTTGGCTATCTATATCACCAAAGTGCACTTATCTTTTCCGTCACTTTTCCCATCAGAACTCTGCAGTTAAGCGTGCTTGAGCTGGAGAAGCACTAGGATGGGTGACCTACCGGGAAGTGATTGTCGGTACCATGTAAGTGAGGACAAAACACAGGGAAAGATCTTGTGGTGATTTGTAGGGATAGTAACAAGTCTTTAGAGCCTTCAAAAAATAACAAACCGGCCATCGAATGAGGGTGGGTCCCACGGTCCAAGAGAGGGCGTGGGCCCATAGATGATGGCGATCGGGGCGTTACAGTGTGGAGCCGTCGAGCGTGGGGTTCGGCGTGTCGCAAGAGTTCAACCACCAATGTAAGACCTCTTCTCCTTGTGCCTTGTGTTGCGTTCGAGTTCGTGTCGTGTTGCGTGAGTTTGGGTTTGGTGAGGGACGAGGATGGTGGTGGTGTAAGGAGCAAGCCACGGGTGGTTGCGGGCGTTGGAAAGCGAGAGGTGAGCTTGGCGATGGCCGGTGGAGAGGTTAAAGGTGTGGCTGTGCTGTGGCTATGTTGTGGCGTGGAGGTCTTGACGGAGATGCCAAGGCGGTGGCGGGAGTAGTTGCACATTCTTGAGGAAGAAGAAGACGTGTGTTTCATGTTTTTTTGTCTTTTTGTGATTATACTTTTGCTTTGTAGTTAGTTGAGCTATTATTTTATTATTTTATTTTAGATCGCGTTCAGAAGTTTTAAGTGTTATTTCATCCCGCGTGGTTAAAAAAATTTCAGTCTCTTGTCGGGAAATTTTCCGTGCACGTTCCATGTGAGTGCAGTACCGTGGTCGGATATTTTTACAGAAATTTTTTTGGGGTAATTACATGTTAGGATTCATTTATGTGTTTTGCTGATTATTATCGTTTAATTATTAGTGTTAAACCATATAATTTAATTTATACGTCCCCGAATCCGAGTCTAGTTGATTCTTGCCCATCTCCTTGAACCACTCGGGAAAATTGGCTTTCATCTCGTTTTCTGTTTCCCAAGTAGTCTCTTCGATACCATCACAGTCCCAAAGGACATTGATCATTTGTACCGTCTTCCTTCTTGTTCCTTTCTCCATACGGTCAATAATCCGTATTGGGTTGGCTTCCACCGTTAAGTTTTCCTTTAACTTCGAGGGAATTTCGGTAACAACTTCGTCCTTGTCGATTAGGCATTTCTTAAGTTGCGACACATGAAATACCTTGTGAAAAGCTTCAAGTCCTGGTGGTAAGAGTAGCTTGTAAGCGACCGTATCCACCCGTTCAATGACCTTGTATGGTCCAATGTATATAGGACTTAGCTTTTTCCTCTTGGTCAATCTCCCTTTGCCCTTGTATGTTACCGCCTTAAGGTACACAAAGTCCCCAACGTCGAACTCCAATTCTCTTCGGCGCTTATCCGCATAGCTTTTCTGTCGGCTTTGCGCCTCCGTTAACTTAGCCTTGGGAAATTTTATTTTTTCGGTGGTTTCGTCAACCACATCAAGACCAAGTAAACTCCTTTCTCCCACTTGTGTCCAACACAAAGGAGTTCAACACGACCTTCCATATAATGCTTCGTAAGGTAACATTTCGATGCTCCTATGATAGTTATTATTGTAGGAGAATTCGGCCAGTATTAAGTATCTCTCCCGATTACCGCCCCAATTAAGGACACATGATCTCAACATGTCCCCGAGTGTTTGAATGGTTCGTTCTGATTGTCCATCCGTCTGCGGGTGGTATGCAGTACTCATGTTTACCCTTGTTCCTAAGGCGTTTTGGAATGCCTTCCAGAAGTGAGAAGTAAACCGAGTGTCACGATCAGAGATGATGCTTACTGGAACACTATGTAATCGAACTATCGTCTATGTACCAGGCAGCGATCTCCTCCGCTCCGTCCGTATCTTTGATGGTAAAAAATGGGCCAATTTGGTTAGTTTATCTACGACCACCTAAACCGTGTTTTTTTTTGGACTTCCCCATAGGTAGTGCGGTCACAAAATCCATTGTGTTGTGATCCCATTTCCATTCGGGCATCGGTAAGTTTCTCATCAGTCAGCTTGGGTTCTGATGTTCCGCCTTGACTTGTTGGCATGTCGGGCATTTCGTAATCCAATTTGCCACGTCTTACTTTATCCTGACCCAATGATAGTATCTTTTTAGATCTCGGTACATCTTATTCATTCCTGGATGGATCGAGAATTGTGACTTGTGTGCCTCCTTTAGCTTCTTGACATCTCGTACACTTACTCGTCCTTTCACAATGATCGTACCATTGTTTGAAATCTGGTACTCAGTTTGATCATTGCGAGCTTCCTTGTTTAATTTTTCGTCTTTTCCTTGGGCTATCCGGATTTTACTAAGCAAGTCTGCTTGGTCAGCTACCGCCAAGCCTAATGGTTCAACTTCGTCGGTTAATGCATTTAAATGCAACGTTCCGATCATGTTAACCAATACTTCTTGGTTTCTCTCCGCTTTGATGTCATACCGTCTTCGGCTTAAGGCATCGGCGACTTGGTTTGCTTTGTCGGGATCGTAAGCTATATCCAAATCGTAGTTGGTAACAAACTCCATCCATCTCCTTTGCCTTAGGTTTAACTTCGGCTGAGTGAATAGGTATTTCAAACTCTTGTGATCGGTAAAGATTTGAACTTTGGCACCGTATAAGTACGAACGCCAAGTCTTTAACGCGAACACCACCGCAGCCATTTTCAAGTCATGCGTAGGGTAGTTTCCCTCATGTTTCCGCAATTGCCTTGAGGCATATGCGATAACACTACCCTTTTACAACAGGACACATCCCAGTCCGGTGATAGATGCATCCGTATAAACCACATAAGATTCATCGGCTTCCGGTAATGTCAACACCTGTGCGCTTGTAAGCATCACCTTTAATTTTGAGAAACTTGTCTCGAATTCTTCCGACCATTCGAACTTGGTCTCTTTCCCAGTTAAGCGAGTCAATGGTTGCGCCATACTCGCAAATCCCTTTACAAATCTTCTATAGTATCCGGCCAAGCCAAGAAAACTTCTTATTTCCGTGGCATTCCTCAATCGTGACCACTCCTTGATCGCCTTTAGTTTCTCCGAATCTACGGACACGCCTTGTTCCGACACAATGTGTCCTAAAAACCCCCATACTCTTTTTCCAGAAATTACACTTGCTTAGTTTGGCAAATAGCTTGTGTTCCCGGAGTCGTTCTAGTATCGCTCGTAAATGTCTTTGGTGCGACTCTTCATCCTTGGAGAAAACGAGAATATCATCAATGAAGATGATCACGAATTCATCCAACCATTCTAAAAAAATGTTATTCATCATCTTCATGAATGCCGACGGTGCATTGGTTAGTCCAAATGGCATGACCACAAATTCATAGTGGTCGTATCTTGTTCAGAACGCTGTCTTCCGAATATCCATTGGTTCGATTGGAATTTGATGGTACCCGGAGGCCAAGTCGATTTTTGAGAACTACTTTGCCCCTCGGAGTTGATCCAACAATTCGTCTATTCGGGGAACCGGGTATTTATTTTTCACCGTTACCCGATTCAATCCCTGGTAATCAATGCATAAACGGAAGCTCCCGTCTTTCTTCTTTACAAATAAAACCGGTGCTCCCCACGGCGAGCTACTCGGCCTTATGACTCCCTTCTCCAACAACTCTTCTAGTTGTTTCTTTAATTCGGCCATCTCTGCCGGTGCCATCCGGTACAGAGCCTTAAAGATTGGGTTTGTTCCCGACTCAAGATCAATTGTGAATGGGTCGGACCTATCCGATGGTATCCCTTCCCATCCAATGGTCGGAACACGTCCTCAAACTCCCTTAGAATCGGTATGTCTTTCAGCTCGACTACCGTTCCAACTTCATTCATTGTGATCATAGCCAAGTAGGCTTCACATCCTTTCTCAAGCATCCGTTCAGCTTGGATTGCCGAGACTAAAATACTTCCCGAAGTGGATTTTATTCCTTGGAATTCCAACTTCCCTTTCCCCCTTTCAAAACGTACTCGGCCTCAGTGGCAATCAAGATGTGCCTTGTACTCGCCCAACCAGTCCATACCCAAGATGACATCGTACTTCTTGAGTGGAACCATGATCAGGTCTATTGGCATATTAACACCTTCGATAACAACGGAGACGTCCCGTACCCAACCTTTGATGAACATCTTTTGTCCACCGGCTACCCTTACTATTCCTTTTACTGGGTTAGGTTCCGTTTGGAATCCTCCTTTTCCTGCCAATTAAGAACTCACAAAACTATGTGTAGCCCTTGAATCAAATAAGGTGTGTGTTGATACACAACCAATTTCCAAGGTCTCTACACTTTCCCCTAGAATGCTAAGTAACCCATTTTGCTTATGCATGATGCTTATGCAATGCACGTATTTACAAGAATAGGTTAAAGCAACGTACTAGTGATCGCACGGATGTTGCCTTCAACAATATCCTCTTCCGACAGTTCATATACATGCGGTGCTCCCGATTGCCGCTTTGGCGGTGGCGGTAAGACATCTCCTCCGCTGTTACTCTATCCCCCCTTGTCTCTCTGCTTCTTACTTTGGACACTCCCTCTTAAAGTGCCCAGTTTTCCCGCAGTAGTATCAAGCCCTTGGTTCTTCACCAATCCCTTTTTGATTACCCTGATCCATTCTTGGACAGTTTTGGATCCTATGATCCTTGCTCCCGCAACGGGTGCACATACCCGAAGCCTTCCAGCATTCTCCGCCATGCCTCTTTCTGCATGTCGCATAGTCGCCCCTTTTTCCATCGGACTTGGTGTCTTCAACTTTATCAAATTTCCTTTTCTTTTCCACTGGTTTTGCCGTCTGGTTGGTACGGGATTGGAACTTAGCTTTGTTCAGCTGTTTCTCTTACTCGATCCTAAGCTCAATCATTGCCGCCCGTTTTACTAAATCCGAGATAGAGCTGAACGTGCGTATCAAGCAGTGGTTACAGATCTCCACTCGTAACCCACAGATGAAACGGCGCACCTGCGCTTGTTCCTCCTCGAGCTCTCGCCCCACATAGCGTCTTAGACGGTTGAATTCTTCATCATATTCTCGCACCATCTTGTTTCCCTATACCATCTCAAGGTAGGCACACTCAAGCCTATCCCAAGCTTCCGGTGGGAAGAACTTCTTGTTGAACTCACGTTCAAAGTTGGCGAAGGTCTCGATCTCATCTCTTTCCTCTTTCCCACGGTCAACCACCAGTTGTGGGCATCTCCTTCAAGGAAATGAACGGCTATGTCTTTCCGATAATCCTCCGGGAAAAGGGTTGAAGAGAAGTTCCTCACAAGGCGACTTCTTCACTCATCTGCCACGATCGGATCTCAACTACCAGTGCATGGTTCCCAGCCTGGAAACATGACCCAACAAGCTGAGATAATCTCCCTTTTCCTCGAAGAATTTGTCGGCGGATCTAACTTGATCACTTCCGCATTCCAGACAGTTTTTTTATCCGCCGCTTGCACCACAGGAGCCGGTGCAAGTGCTTGGGTTAATGCGGTTAATTGGGCAATCATAGACTTCATCGTTTCCTATTGCTCTTGAGCAGATGGTAAAACGCTCGGATTTTCTATCGTGACACCAGTTTCGTCCATGCTCTGAACCGGTTGACCGCATTTGATGCCTTGGCATCATCTTTAACGTCTGGTATTTCCTTTGGATTTTGATCATCCGGTAGGTATTGGTCTTGCCCAGCCACATGTCCGGCTAGGTCTTGAATTTGCCCAGCCACATGTCCGGCTAGGTTTTGCTTCACGCGTTCATCCTGCGTTATCCTGACTCTTGTCTCTTAGACAATGTCTTTTCCTTTATCCTTCTTACTTTTCCTTGATTTGCTGCTCTTACCCATCTGCAAAACTCGTACATTAGTCACGGTTAAATTTTAGTAAATCGATAAGTACGAAAAATGAATAAGTCAACTATCATGAGATCTCGTCAGGCCGATGAGTGGTGATTTCCCAACCCTATAATAACGATCCTAGGAATAAGCATGCTCTGATACCAACTTGTAAGGACCAGTCCCGAATTTTTTAAGTCCAGAATTGATCCTTACGATACTTAATCCACTTTTAGGGTATGTTCCTTAAACAATTCAATTCGAGTTTTATTCCATGATTCATTGCTCGAATTAAAGAAACACATGTACATTAGAGTAAAGAAAGAAACTGGATACTTTATTTATATCACAAGGATTCGAAATAACTTATGAGTTTGCATATAAGCTATTACAAGTAATCGATCCTATATACCCTGTTACATCACCACCCATTCCCCAGCCTTCAAGTCTCGCGCCTAAGCCACATCCTTCCCACGATCACCGTGTTTCCCTGAAAGTCAAATAGGGTAAGTATTCCGTTTTCACTAAGTGATTTCCGATGAATGCACATGCAATGTATGAACATTCTACTCGTTTTGACCCCAAAAATCCCGTAAACCCTTAGTCATTTAGACTTAGGTGTAAAGTTCGTTCTCTGGGCACAAAGGCACGGTTTCACCATTACCTTGATCACGCAAATCAATCAAAGCACCAAACGTTCGTTGATCGTTCTGCCGAACGATGTTACTCGGAAATTTCCAGGGATTTTCCTCGAGTTTTCACCGTCTTTTTCTGGGATTTACCGTATTTTCCTTAAGAGTTTCTGGGTTATTTGCCCGTGTTTTCTCTTCGGGTACTTAGGATATTTCCTGTGTTTTCTGTGTGTTTTTTCCTCGCTGAATACCGCATATTTATAGAGTTTTCCTCGGCGGTTTAGTGGTCTTTGAATAAAATGCTACGTCTTTTTGTGTTGATAACCGTTCATCGCTCGCGCCCATTCGGTCATCGCGTGGTAATGGCCTTGGTACCATCCGTAGCTAGCTAAGGTACTGCCTAGTCACCCAGCTGGTCTAGTTGCCACTCAGTCCGAGCAGCTAGCTGAGCTACCGAGCAACTGACTGAGCTGCCGAGCAGCTAGCTAAGCTATAGTACAGCTGACCGAACTGCCGGTAAGCTCGCTGAGCTAACTTAGCTAGTTTGTTAGCTCAACTCTTGGATGTAACTTGGCATTTTCACATACTTTCCTTGTCTTTTCCTTTTATAGTATTGAATCCCCCTTTTTATCCAATACTTCCATTAACTTAGCCCGCGATTTGCCACTTGATCTCGGACTAAGTCTCGTTCGCCGATCCTAATAAGGATCGGGGATGCTACAGGGGTGCTCCTTTTTGTTCCTGTTCCGCGTCCACGACAGCTATTGGAACTATGGGGTTTCCATTCTCATTAAGTCTCTGCCCCATATTGTTTCACCAATGACCCTCTTGGTCTCTAAGAATACTAGCATCATCTTGATGTAAAATCACAGGATTAGCCATCTCCACTGGCTTCTTTGCTTTTCTGATCTCTCTCTCTCTAACTTTGCAAGCTCCTGATTGTAGTTAGTTGAGCTATTATTTTATTATTTTATTTTAGGCCGCGTTCAGAAGTTTATGTGTTATTTCATCCCGCGTGGTTCAAGAAATTTCAGCCTTTGTCAAATTTTCCGTGCACGTTCCACGTGAGTGCAATACCGCGGTCGGATATTTTTACGGAAATTTTTCTGGGGTAATTACATGTTAGGATTCATTTTTGTGTTTTGCTGATTATTACCGTTTAATTATTACTGTTAAGCCATATAATTTAATTTCGAGAAAATTGCCGTTAGTTACTGTTAATTTTAGGATTATTTTCTGTAATTTTTCCGTGAACTGCCGCTGAATTAATTGTTGATAATTAGTTGTTTTAATCACGTTTTGGTTGTTTAAAATGTCGTTGAATGATTTAATTCATTTATTTTTCCGGTGAATTAATTTTTATCAAGTTGTTGTTTTGCTGTTTGTTCAGTCCGGGTATTTAATTATGCTGGGGATATTTTCGTAATTTTGTCCTAATTGATCTAGTAGACGGGTTGATCGCCTACTCAGTATTTATTAAA
Organism: Cardamine resedifolia; assembly: GCA_014578085.1. Taxonomy (NCBI): domain Eukaryota; kingdom Viridiplantae; phylum Streptophyta; class Magnoliopsida; order Brassicales; family Brassicaceae; genus Cardamine; species Cardamine resedifolia. The sequence continues at coordinate 13,376 of VBRH01001819.1, forward strand.
TACTGACTGCGTCTATCATAATGGCGCAGGTAAGAGAAAGGATAAAGCTAGCTGAAGCTTGTGGAACTGCGGTGACGATTCAAGATGACATACCGGGAGGATGTTTTATTTATTTATTTATCGTTGTTGTTGCTTGGTTGCTTCCTTAAACCGTTAGGTTGCTAGTTGATTTCGAATTTATTGGTTTATAATAAATCGTTATCACTGAGCTGTTTAATTGTTTTCGTCTGCTGGGAGTTAATAATAATTATAGGGTTATTATTAGTATTGTTATTGTAAAAAAAAAAAAAATCGGGTCAGGTTAAAAGTTTTTTTTATCAAAAATAAAGAGATAAACAATATATGAATAGTTTGGGTATAAAACAAAATAGCCGGATCACAAGCACTTTAAAAGTATTGATTCCTTCAAATACTATTTGACAACGTGATTAGAGTCTTCGAGAGATACAACCATGGGTAGCAATGAACCTCCTCAAAATTTGGTTATTTAGTAATAGTTGAATAATTTGGTTGCTTAGACTTATTTTTTTATTCAAGCTTTTTATTCATTGGACTTTACGGTTCTGTTAATAGTTCACTATTTTAGATATTTTACTGTGTGTTGTTTTCTTAACCTTTAAGTCAAAATACTTTGTAAAACATTTACTCCTCTCTTTCTCTCCAAGATAGATTTTTAAAGTGATGCACATATTAATAAACTTTTTGTATAACCTAAAATACCTTTATTTTTTTAATTAAATATTAACTATTTTATTTACTTTAACTGCATTTGATAGAGGCAAACCAAGAAATATTACACAACTTTTGGATTGAAAATACAAAACATCCATATTTATGAAACAAATTTTTTTTCTAAAATACCTACCTTTAAGAAACAGAAAGAGTATATTTTTACTTTAATTGAAATTATTTTAACAAAAATGGATTTTTTTTAGTGTCTAGGTTCATATTAGTTGATGTTGACTATCAACCGATACTAAACATGAAACAACCGCATTTTTTTATTATTATTATTATTTAATAATATTCCCATAAATATTATTAAACAAAATCAAAGACCGTGATTTATTATTATATACCAATAAATTCGCAATCGAACTAAACACTTAAACATAATTATTAAACAACGACAAT